>OMKI01024038.1:0-10532 GCA_900302315.1 Phycis blennoides
AGGCGGGCCGCCTCCTACCTGTTGTAGTCGGACACGGGGCTCCAGTCCCTGGCGTCCGGGAAGCAAAACTGGGGGATGGCTTTCAGCCTCTGCTCCGCCTCCCTCATCTGCTTGGTGGGCCTCTCTAGCTGTTAGAGAGAGGGAGAGAGAGAGAGAGAGAGAGAGAGAGAGAGAGAGAGAGGGACGGAGAGTCAGAGAGAGAGCGAGAGCGAGAGAGAAACAAAACAGACGGGAAGAACAGGGAAAAACAAAAATGCAGACAGACAGGGAGAGGAGAGAAGGAGTCAGAGACAAGGACAGAGTCATAGAGAGAGGAGCGAGTCAAAGAGAAGAGAAAGAGAGAGAGTGTGCAGTGGAGCACAGAGGAGCAGATGTTTCAATTAGCGTCTTCTTCTTGAAATTGCTTCACTATTTCCTTCTCCTTCCCAGCGGGGCGATACAGCGTGGAGGCTGAGCACGGCTTCCCCAACACATCTCCCATAAAGGGCTTCCACCCCCACCCCCACCCCCACCCTATCCCCTGCTCCCTAGGAGCCTCATCGACCTCCACGCTCCGCACCCCGCCCTTCCTCCACCCTGACGTCGCGGCGCCAGTGTGTTCTCTCCGGGCCGCGACATAACTCGGGCTCCCCGGGGAGAACGCCGCGAGGCTAACCCTTAAATAGCATTCAAAAGGGATATCTTTAAATAACTGACGCCCGCCATTAAAAACCAGTTGCCTTTAGTGGAGCAAATGTTTACAATGGGCTCCCAAGACCTTTGGCGACCCAGGACCCAGATACAACAGACTGTGTTGCTCCTGGCCAGCGCCGCTATGCCTGAAGCCTGCTTGGATTGCGTATTTGTTTGGTATGAAAACATCGTGTGAACATTATTCTCCGGGGGGTCGTTGTGCGTCGGTTCATTCATAATTAAGAAATGTTGCTCAAAACGACCGCGTTGAGATGCGTGACGCCGACCGGCTGTACATTTTGCCCCGTATGTATTCTGTATCTCCAGCGTGAGTGCGGGACCTCTGGTGCATGAACTGCAGTGAAACGGGTTGGAAGCGCGTCTCCTCCACCGTACCGACCGGCCCGGCTCCGGGCTGCGGGGGGCTGCCGGACGCTGTGTTTACCTTGGGGAACTGATAGGTGACCTCCGGGGAGTAGGAGTTTTTGGTGGGCTTCTTCTTCAGTGAAACCACCACAAAATACTCAAAGAGCTCCCTCTCCTGCCACTCGATGAGCTGCAGCTCCAGGGTGCGGTAGCTGGGCGCTCGCCTCAGGATGGACTGCAGCTTCAGCAGCCTCTGGGTGTGGGCTGGGAGACCGGGGACAGGAGGGATTAACACGGTTCATTGATTGGTGTTGATGCAGTGAAACAATTTAAATTTGAATTTGAAAAACAACGTGGGTCCAGTTTGAATTTGAAAATAATTTACTGCTTACCACCAGACATGCAAATATTTGGTTTCTTTTCCCTCTTTCAGATCATTAGAAAGGAATACTTTTTTTTGGCCACAATTCAGACAAAGCAAGCCTATCACTCGGGCTGCGGTTACGGCAAGTTATTAATAGACCCGGTGATTTATCGATTGATCCAAAAGAAAACAAGCCCCAGTGAAAGGCATTCTTAATGGCAACTCTTTCAGAGCTCCCTTTCTGCAGCACTCATATCCAAGCACAAAGGTAACCTTCACATTCTTCTCCATCAACTTAAAGCCGGTCCAGGCACATCTTTCTGTGTTCCCCAGTTGCAATGCAAACACTTTTCTTTGGAGGACATCTCCCAGCGCTTTCAGAAGATGTAAATATTCCACAGACATGAATCATGGCTGTCCGCGTGTAAAATGTAACACCTCACCACCAGAAGTTGGGAGTTCACATGCCTGCTCTGACCTCTTACCTTTGAACCTGTCATCTGAGTCACTCTCGCTCTCGCTGTTGTCATCTGCGGGCAAACGGGGGAGAGAGGGGGGAGAGAGATGGGGGAGAGAGGGGGGAGAAAGAGGAGATATCCGCGGTTAAAGAGACACTCAGTGTTTACACCAGGGAGAAGCGCGTAGCCAGAATTCCTTGCGGGAGACTGGAAACAAATATTTACTCATCTTGCCAGGAGACGGAGGGAAACCCAAGTGTCCTTACCTCGCAGAGACGCAGTCTCCACGTTGGACACGGACAGCTTCTTCAGACGCTTCTTCCCCCGTTTAGTGCAGTAGATGGAGTTGATTCTCTGTACAAGCTGTCAACAGGAGCAGCAAACCCAATTTGAAATTGTGATTGACAGGTCCTTCAAGCGTCGGATGACATCTTTCATATTTGAGTTTGTTGAGCATTCACTTGACGACATAACTGTTGTAACTGTCTGTGGTCATACTCTCATCTCTTTTAGCTCATTTTGTAAGAGAGTTATGAGGGCAATCAACTGTTCCCCCAGGACATGACAAACCTTAGTCACCTATCCACACCTACAATAGACAATACTGGACTTCTGGCCCTCAACAAAACAGCAAAGTGACATCGTTTGGATGCCTGTTGTAGCCTACTATTGTTTTTCGGACTTGAACTCCAGTTGTAGCTTTGTTCCACATGCAGCAGTGAGGTTAACCTTGACAGTGGACTGAAAAAGGATCCTTGGTGCATACCTTGGGGATCCTCCAGTGGCGGTGGGAGGCCAGGGTGTCACTGGCGGTGGAGAGGCCGTCCTCCAGCAGGCCCCTGGCCGAGGCCGGGACCCCCAGCTGGGGCAGAAGCAGCATCTCGTCGTGGCTGTGGCGCTTGGACAGCTGCGTGGCTCGGTGGCTCTTCCTGTCCCCAGGACCGGAGAGGCGCAGAGACTGACTACTGGGTTTCAATGGCAACTAATGAGAGAGACAACAAGCACACAGATGTCTCAATGGAGGCCACATGTTGTGCATCTCATGTTTCAGGAATGCCGTTGCGGGGACATTCCTTCAAATAATTCGCTTAAGAAACGTTTTCAGGGAAACTCAGGAAATATTGTCTCAGTTAATGTTTCTTTTTTTATATGGGATGGATGCTCTCTTTTCTCTGTGTTTCAGAGAGACAGGGTCTCTCTCTCTCTCTCTCTCTCTGAGACATTACTGGCACTAAACACATCAAACAGCTTCCTGTCGTGGAACAGATGCCAAATGTTTGCAAGTGAGACAAGTTTATCTTTAAAAGCTTCTTGTCTGGGAGTTGCATAAATTTCTAGAGTGATCATTCTACAATGAAGCCCCCAGCCTCGGTGCTCCCGGCTGGCCGTACCTAAACACCCCAGCCTCGGTGTTCCTGGCTGGCCGTACCTAAACCCCCCAGCCTTGGTGTTCCTGGCTGGCCGTACCTAAACCCCCCAGCCTCGGTGCTCCCGGCTGGCCGTACCTAAACCCCCCAGCCTCGGTGCTCCCGGCTGGCCGTACCTAAACCCCCCAGCCTCGGTGCTCCCGGCTGGCCGTACCTAAACCCCCCAGCCTCGGTGCTCCCGGCTGGCCGTACCTAAACACCCCAGCCTCGGTGTTCCTGGCTGGCTGTACCTAAACACCCCAGCCTCGGTGCTCCCGGCTGGCCGTACCTGAGGCGGAGCGTTCAGCTTCCTCTCCATGGAGCTCCAGGATTGCTGGCCCTCTGGGAACAGACACGACTTCCGGACGAGACTCCTGCGCTTCAGGTCGACATCCTCGTACGGGTTCTCCTTCTCTGTGGACCAGAGCAGTCAGGGGGGGGGGAATTCAGTGTCATCCGCTAAGCCCTGAGGATTCCCATTTCCACAGAGACGGGATTTGACACGGATTTGACACACGGGACGGATGCAAGAGGCAGGGCAAATGGGAGGCCGTGAAGGCTGTCGAGGGGGCAGGATAGGTGACAAATCACCCCCAGGGAGAGGTTCATAAGGCCCCTGCAGCTGTCTGGAGCCGTCTGATTGGAGCCGCCTCCGCTCAGAACAACAGCAGCCACTGGCCCTCTGGAGCCCCCTGCAAGTACTGGGCGGCTGGTGAATCACTGGCAAAGCATGCAGGCAGTCTGCTCTGCCGCGCTGAGTGCACAGATGCTCTGGGTCGTCCTCCACACACACGTGCTCTCCAACTGGAAAGCATCACATCCTCAGAAGCAAGCAGGAGTTTTTGTTTTGGGTGAAACCTGCTCTACGTGACTCCTGCACTCGCCGTTACCATTGTTCCTATTTTAATTGTCCCCGCAGACCGAATCGATTTAGAGAGGAAACAAATCCATGGATTTAAGTCATGGGTGGACGAGATTTGTTCTTTCTCATAATTTCACTCGTTGGCAGCCGAGATGATGATGATGCAGCTTTTAGGAAGAAAAAAAAAAATCAATGAAAACAATACAGCCATCTAATATAGATCTGTCATCTTCCCAAAAGCAACGCAAGTACAATAGCCAGAGAGGCTGCATGTTCCAGTGGGCGCTTTGCTGTCTAACTTGCGGTGGTGGAGACTCGTGAATAAGCCCCGGGCCTCGGAACATTCGCAGCACGGTTCTCAGGTTCCTCAGCATCGCCCGGTTGCCCTCGCTTTATTTACAAGCCAACCCAAGGGGGTTGCAGTGGAATTTACATACGTATATGAAAGCGGTTTTGCACATTTCTGTTCCGTACTGAAAAGATAGAGAGTGAGGGACCCTGAAACCAGACCATCCCCAGACCACTGCACACGTCGCTGGCTGATGTCACACTTGGACAGCAGCCAGCCTCCGCAAAAGAGAAACTTGTGTAACACCAGAGCCATGTTCATTCAGACATGTGCACTGAGAATAGCTGCCTTTTTTCTTTCTTTTTTTTTGGCACGGTCCAAAAAAAAGGTTGTGAGAAAGTCGAGGAACTGCAGTGGAGGGTGAAAACAGAGCCAGATGGCACCCGAACGCACGGAGGGAGCGAGCAGTCAAACAGAAAGAAAAGTCATTTTCTCTATCAGAGGAAAGCATGAGAACAGCAGATTTTTTTCAGAGCGTTGCTCGCCCCTCTTTGACAATCATAACAAAGGGGGGGGGGGGGGGGAGGAGGGGGAGGAAAAAACTAATTCAAAAACTCACCTTCTGGTACAATGCCACGTCTGGTGAACAGTTTGGGGTTAATTCACCAGAACCGTTATACAGAACCTATAACTAAGTTTTTGGTTCCGTCAAAAGTAATGAGATTCCTGGGAGATGGCGGTGTCATTTAAAGCCGATGGATGTACAGAATGAGAGGGTCTGGTCTGCTCTGACCCAGTATGCTGCAGTGCAACGCATGTTGGACTCAAGCTGTGCCTTAATGAAAGCCTGCTGGGCATAATGGTAGCTTTCTGTGGTGCTGGAGGACCAGAGGGTACTCATCAACATGCTCTGATTGCAAACATCCAAATCTTTCTCTCACTTAAGACACACGCACGCACGCACACACACACACACACACACACACACACACACACACACAGACAGACAGACACACACACACACACACACACACACACACACACACGCACGCACGCACGCACGCACGCACGCACGCACGCACACGCACACGCGCGCGCGCGCACGGACACGGACACACACACACACACACACACACACACACACACACACACACACACACTATTCCAAGGGAGGGGACAAAGCTCAGAGGCTGATTGTACCTCTGTGTTTACCCAATAGAATTCAGTCTGGGTCGATGCAGACCAGGAATCAAGCCGGGCCGTACAATGGCTGTGTCAGGTTACCCGATGGAATGACCACTGGCCGGGCAGACTACAGTGTCCCAGCTCGGCCATTCATGTGGTAAAAGAGAAATGTGTGCTGGGAAAAAAGAGAAAAACCAACAGGCCGTGGTGGCGGTGGGAAGGCGGAGGGGCTGGGTCTGTCGTGTAAACATTTGTCGGCACCGCAAAACACAGACTGCGTCCATCCTGAGAAGTGACTGCTTGTGACCACACTAGACTCAAATCTGTGTGTGGGGGGGGAATGTGCAGTATTTTAGGATTCTGAATTCTTTCACAGCGAAGAATAACACCCGCTATTGGTCCGTGTTCTTCCAGTGTTTGCTGTGAGCCCGGTCTTGTATGTTTGCTTCATGTCGTGTTGGAGTCGTCGCTCGGGCACCTTTAATGTTTAAAGCAGCATCATAGCTCTGCGTGTGGACCCACTGCGTTGACTCATCGCTAACTCATCCCTCAAGCCTCACCACGTTACCAGCAAGCCACAGAAAGAAAAAAACCCTTGTGGAAATATAGTCATACTGTAGCAAGAGTCAGGAATGACTTGTTCTCTAGAAAAACATCCGGACAACAATGAAGTCTGATCATAGGACATGATTCAACACTGTCTCCCTTTCAGAACTCCCAGGGATATGTTGCATAAGCAGTGATATCCGCGTCCAACCAGGAAACCATAAGACAGCATTTTGTGGCTGTTTATTTTAATTTCAAAATAAAAGTCTAATCAAATATCTTACGGAATGTGCCATATCACCAGGAAACACGCCCCCGCGGGACTTAACCCTGAAGAGCTCCAGAGTCTCAAGTCTGGACAAAGGAAGGTTTTGTTGGGATGCACATGTCCCAGTGTCAACCCAGTCAGTCCGTGTAGCATCATCTCATCATCTACTACATGGACACAAAGCTCTCGAAAAAGACACTGCCAAGCTTGACCACTGAGGTCAATATGCATTGAAATTAACGAAATTGGAGTCAACCTAAAATAAATGAAAAAAACTGGCATTAGTTTGCTCCTCCTCATAAATCCTGAAACATATTTCAAATGTGAGTGTTATTGTATTACTGTCTGAGGTCCAAGGCTCATCAGTTGGGGAATTGATTTACGATGGCTGGCTCAGACTCGGCTCCAACTGACACTCATTTCACACACACAAGAAAACTGGCACTTGTCCTGTGAGCCGTGCCTCGGGTCATTTGTTAGTGGGAAGGAATTTGACTCCTAAACATGTCCAGCACTTTATACATTCACTCCAGCCTCTTGGGACGCATGTCATGTCCCTACAAGGTTGTCCTCAGCATTCAAAATGATGATAACTCAGAATATGGAAATGATAGCTCAACGTTCATCAACATTTGATCAGATTTCTTTTTCGTTTTTTTTTTTAATGGTTTGATCTTCATAACCATGAACATGACAAAATGGCGCAATCAGCTATGGTGGTGCACTGATGATGTGGTTCGAGAGGGTGGGTGTGTTCCTAAAGGGTGGTGCTGACAGAGGATGCCTGACCGTACTACAGAGTGTGTTGTCAACCAGGGATTCTTGATGGGAAATGAGATTCAAACGCTGATTGGTTGAAGCAAAGCCACATGCTGCCGTCCGGCCTGGTTTTCCACAGATCCCATGCCTCGGCTGAAGTCCAAATAACAGGAAAACCACCACTGCAGCGAGAGCTATTTTCTGTACGCCCACCCATTTAGATATGAGGAGTGGCCTGTCCAATGACAACGCCTGTATCAACATCGCCGAGCGATGCTGCCTGCTGATTGGCCGAGTGCCCTGTTTGTTTTTGTTGAGCGGACTCTCCTCCAGGGCCAAGGTTGTACGGACCGAGCACAGAGTATCCGTTAGCATTCGGTATTCCGTGAGTTAAAATGGATCAAATCATTTTCAAAACATTTGTTTAATCTCTTCACATTGGAGTACTGCAACTTCAACTCCCAACATTTCATGTTCGCTGTTACATCTGGGGTATCATTCCAGGCACACACAGTTTTCTTTGCGGGTTTTCCATCGGCTGAACCCAGCTTGTGCTGAAATAATACGTTTTGAGAGGACCATGCTTCTCTCCACTCTGAGCTCATTCTCAAAGACAGAACTCTGAAGCTAACTCGTCATGTGTACACCGTCAACTCCCCACATGAACATGAAAGAGACAAATGATAGCAATGAAAATAAATCTAATGAAACCATAATAAACCCATGTATCAAACGCAGCAGGAGTAAGTAAGGAGGCAAGTGAAGGAGCGCTGCATTCACGACGGACTCCTGAGGATGAGGAGACACCTTACCTACGATGTCCTCGTAGGTGTTCTCCTCTAAAGTGCTTCTGGGACACGGGCGTCCGCGCGTCTCCGTGGTGACGGCGCCGTTCTCCGCGGGCGAGGCCGGGTTGGAGCAGGGCAGGCTGGCCGCGTCCTCCGACTCACAGGACTCCCTGCGGACACACGACCACACACACAGTCAGCCCACACCGCCGCGGGCGAGGAGTACAGGAGAAGAGGAGAAGAGGAGCCAGGGGCGCGAGCGAGGAGTAGAGGAGCGAGGAGTGGAGGAGAAGAGGAGCCAGGGGGGCGAGCGAGGAGTAGAGGAGCGAGGAGTAGAGGAGAAGAGGAGCCAGGGGGGCGAGCGAGGAGTAGAGGAGCGAGGAGTAAAGGAGGGAGGAGTAGAGGAGAAGAGGAGCCAGGGGGGCGAGCGAGGAGTAGAGGAGCGAGGAGTAGAGGAGAAGAGGAGCCAGGGGGGCGAGCGAGGAGTAGAGGAGCGAGGAGTAAAGGAGGGAGGAGTAGAGGAGAAGAGGAGCCAGGGGGGCGAGCGAGGAGTAGATGAGCGAGGAGTAGAGGAGAAGAGGAGCCAGGGGGGCGAGCGAGGAGTAGAGGAGCGAGGAGTAGAGGAGAAGAGGAGCCAGGGGGGCGAGCGAGGAGTAGAGGAGCGAGGAGTAAAGGAGGGAGGAGTAGAGGAGAAGAGGAGCCAGGGGGGCGAGCGAGGAGTAGAGGAGCGAGGAGTAGAGGAGAAGAGGAGCCAGGGGGGCGAGCGAGGAGTAGAGGAGCGAGGAGTAAAGGAGGGAGGAGTAGAGGAGCGAGTGAGTTTTGGACGAGTTTTCAGACTAACGGCGGGCGATACTCCGGAGAGTGCGGCTCACTCGTCCTCGGTGGACGAGGGCTCGTTAATAGCTCATCTACATTCGTTAATAGATCATCTACATTCCCAATCTCAAAACCGCTAATTACATTCCAGAGGGCGAGGCCATACTCTACCAAAAGAAAAAACTGCCGCACACAATTTCCAAGAAAATCACAAACCGAGTCGCCGCGAACCAGAACCTTACTGAGACATTTCTCATGCAACCTGTAGGGTACAACACAACAACCTGTAGGGTACAACACAACAACCTGTAGGGTTCCACAACCTGTAGGGTACAACACAACAACCTGTAGGGTTCCACAACCTGTAGGGTACAACACAACAACCTGTAGGGTTCCACAACATGTAGGGTACAACACAACAACCTGTAGGGTACCACAACCTGTAGGGTTCAACAACCTGTACGGTACCACAACCTGTACGGTACCACAACCTGTAGGGTATGTTTCTGGCTCCCCGCTGCACACTATGCACTAGCGGGACACGTCTCTGCGCGGAGCAGGCAGGAGGAAGCAGTGAGTGAAAGGAATTTGTCTATATTTGGACCATTGTCGCCGACTTGGCTTTCAAGGGGATCAGAATGGGAGGTTTAGCCCCCAAAGCAGAGCTATAGTTAGAGGATTTCCTCCATCAGCCCCACCTTGACTCTGTCAGCTGCAGACACTCCGAGAGCGTTGCTCTGGCGCTGAACAAGTAGACTCAGAGCTTAGGTGAGTTACGTTTTCAAAGGACTGTATGATTCAACTGGCTTCCCTTTAAGTCCTCAAAAGCCTGCTTAGAGTGTCCTTGAAATCTATATTTACTCACGTGAAAATAATGTAAGTAGATTTTATGTTTTCATTGCTTACATTGTTCCAAAAATATATATATTCTTTGCCTTTATGGAAATGTAATAAAAGCCTAAGAGTCAGATGTGTATAGCGTGTTAAATCCTAAAACAGACCACCAACCAGATTATACAGCATAATTGCACCAATATGGGCAGTTTCCTTTCAGTAAACATTTTTTTACTATTCACAATAAAATCAATAAAAACTAAAATTCTATGCTGTCAATGCTGTTCAATTATATGCACACTGTCAAGAAACAGAATGATCCTACACAAGTACGTTAGCAACCAATACAGCAGAGAACTCAATTAGGATCCTTGTTTCCTAACAACGGTGTCAGGACGTGTTCCAACTGCAACAGCAGTAAATCATCTGCCAGCTCCGCTGTGTTTGAGTCTCGCGGTGCATCGCGTAGCCAACACAACTCACACGTTCCTTTCCCTGAGCTCAGAATAAAACCCACGCAACGCACTGCAGCCCCGCGCGCAAAAGCCACTCCTGGCCTACAGGGACACCCCCCCCCCGGACCTCACCTGTCCTGGGGTCTCCTCAGGGAGCTCCCGTCGGTCTTGAGGCCCCTCGCGGCACAGGGGGCCGGGGTGGAGGGCAGCGGCGGCGGTGGGGAGTCACAGCCTCTGCCCGGAGGTAGTCCATTGGCCGGCAGGCAGGCCGCGCTCTTCTGGCCTCCCTTGGCATCGTACTCAAAAGTGCGTTTGGGCTTGGGCAAGGGGTTGACAGGGGTCCCCGGGGTTCCGGGGGCAGCCGTCTGCCTGCCGGCGGGCTCGGGGCTCTGGGAGCGGGCGGAGATCACGCTGTACCTCTGCCTGGCTTTGGAGAGCCTGTCGGCCGACGGCAGCACAGGGCC
>OMKI01024055.1:0-13552 GCA_900302315.1 Phycis blennoides
CATAGCAGAGCAAACATCATATTCCCATTGATACTGCAGCCCGGGTGCAGTCTGGTTGAATCGTGAGAACCAGATTTACAGTCACTATGACCTCTAGGCCTTTGGCTCCTACTTTTTACTGGATTCAGATCTAAAATGTGCACACACGCAAGCAGGCACACTCACACACACACACACACACACATGCACACACACACACACACACAGAAACAAACAAACTGTACATACATACACACCAACTCACACTGTACATACATACACACATATACTCACAACTGTACACACACACACACACACACACACACACACGCACACACTCTCTCTCTCCCTCGGTCTCTCTATCCACCCCCTCCTCCCCTTTCTGTATCCTCCAGCTCCCCCTCCTCCTTCTCCTCCCCTCCATTCCTCTCCCCCTCCTCGTTGGTCCCAGTCTTGAGGACTTGCTCGTGAAACAGGAGAAATAAACAGATACGGAGCAGAGGAAAAAAGAGGACAGAGGGAGTGATAGCGTGCAAGAATTCAAGGCATATCCTCCCTCCCCTTCCCCCTGAATAACGCTCCATCTTCATCCTAAGTCTTTTCTTTAATGGATAGAAATTATCCTGGTACTGGATTCGGTGATTTGGGCGCTGGTACGGGATGGAGTTACGAGAGATCGGCGAAAGCAAGGTAAGCGTTTGTGTCCGTGCATGAGCAGCCAGACTACGCTGAATGCATAAATATGCTTAGCTTGCTCTAACAATGCCCATGCCGATAGAGGCAACGCAATCCATGCTCCCTCTGTCGCTCCCACCGCATTCACATAGTCTACATGGCTTGTTACATTGTTTGCGGCTCCCAGGTATAGCTATCCGTATTGTCATTAACGGGAAAGTGGGTGTCTCGAAAACGCAAGGAATGCGATCGAGGGTTAACGCATGATACGGAAGGTATACCCAGACAGAGGAGAGGGCGAAAAGAGGGGGATGGGTCGGTGGATGCCGCTTGCAAACGTATTATCAAATATGAAAGAACAATATTAGGTATAGCTATTGCACTGGAATTTGGCCCGTTTAACTTACGGCCACGTACGTATTTGAATACAATGTTATGTTGAACGACCCTTATTTTCATGCCTTCAGATACGATTGATTGGTAGCTCAGTAATTAGCAGTACAAATCAAATACATTCGGCAATGCGATGCACAAGAGCTACTGCACTCTCGGCAGCTGGCTAGTACTGTAGCTAGTAGCTCACTGTCTCGCAACGTACATGTTTTATGATGGAAACATTAGCGCGTCGAGGCTTTGTTTTTTGGAACATTAAATCACAATTGTAGTTTAAATATTGACATTGACAAACCGAGTCATGGCACAACATGCATTATGAACTGTTTATACGTAAAATGTTTCATGCCATTCCACTCATACATCATGTCATTACAGAAGCCACATATGCAAATAAGAGCAAGTTACATTAAAACAATCCATAACAGTAACTAAACATGCTTATGTTGCATAATGATTACCCTTAATAAATACGAAAACGACAAGCTTTACGTTAGTTCGTTAACATTATATTATGACACTTTGTAATGACACGTGTGACTAGGCTGCTGTAAGTTCCGTTAACATTAATTTATTTTATTATACGGTATGACAGGACCACTCCAGGCGTAAAACAATGGATTACATGTGTTCACATTGTATTAGGTGAGGCGCAGACACTGATAATATCATGCTCATTACTTACATTCCACGTTAACTTAGCATCCGGCTAGCACTAGCTGTCTACCCTGGTTTCTCAAAAAGCAGCTTTATTAAAGTGCTGGTGATTCTGCACATTTGATTTACACAACTAGGCGTCCCTACAACATGTAAAGCATATCTTAAATCTTTATTTATTGATCAAATGGAGGAATGTTTTAATTCTACTTGAAAATATGTTCCTCGTTTTAAGATTAGCACTGGCTAATTACCGATAAAGACAACCATAGATGGAGTCATAAGCTAGCTAACGTTTACGATCAATTCGCTGGATAACAGGTAGCTAGAGGCTAGTTATAAGACGGAGACCAATTGGTTTTCCTCACGCTCCCGCAGATTCCATAGATTTCTTTATATTACAGCAGGCATCGATTGAGTCTTCTAAAGAAAAAGTTTACGTTCATGTGCATTGTCATAACGCAGGGCCTTGCCTAGCTATGATGCATTAGCTACACTTCAAAGTCGATCCAGCTACACATTTCCAGTCTCCTTGACAACCGAATCAATCTCGCTACAGTCCGAAGTCCTGTATGTAGGTCTGTGGGGCTGGGATGAGACATGCCTTGCATCCCTTCCTGCAAATTTGACTTTCGTTTCTCAGATGAAAAAAAAATCTCCGATTAATTGTAAATGTGTATGCACTTTTACTGCAATTCACTATTAAGGACCATGCTAATCAATGTAACCGCGTCTTATCTTAGGTATGCCAATTTATATTAGATGTCCTTTAACCCAATAGACCCCCCCCCCCCACACCCACACACACACACACACACACACACACTCATTATTTTAATTGACTGCCGTCTATCAGAAGAGCCTAAAGCATACAGAACAATGGGATGGGTTCTGACCACTGTATTAAAAGTGCATTTAGCAGAGGACTCAGAATTCACAAAAGAATTACCAAAATCAACTTGGTGAAATTAAATTGAACGATCAAGGGTAGCCCAACTCCAGCTGATTCCCAGGTGGAACCCGGGATCTCTGTTGATTGGACTGTGGGAGTAAACCAATGTGTGTGTGTGTGTGTGTGTGTGTGTGGGGGGGGGGGGGGGCGTTGCCAGCCATAAAAAAGCAGGACCTGAAGTGATGGACCTGCTCTCAGGAGACAGGGGAAGTAC
This sequence comes from Phycis blennoides, assembly GCA_900302315.1. Taxonomy (NCBI): domain Eukaryota; kingdom Metazoa; phylum Chordata; class Actinopteri; order Gadiformes; family Phycidae; genus Phycis; species Phycis blennoides. The sequence goes on from OMKI01024055.1 coordinate 2,871, forward strand.
TCAGACAGAGTCCAGGCTATAGGGGCTCATTCAGTGCCACACCGGCTTGCCTCACAGCCAGCAAAAGGCTGAGTCACGAATGCCACGCGCCCCTAGTTCTGTCACTATGCTTAAGTTAACAGCAGTGGCACACACTCACAACAGCACGACACACAGACGCACCTGTCCTGACACCCCTCCCACAACATGGAGCACAAAGGTGCTTGGCAAATCTACATTCAATGGCCAAAGATTATTGTGCTTTTACCGATCCATACTTGAATCGTGCTGAAATGATTAGTCAATTTATCAGTGAGATTATGTTATAGTTTGAATCATTTATCAAGTGCAATACAAAACGCTTGCACGTTATAGCATCAGAAATGCGAATACTCCCAAAAATACTTTTTATTTCAAATTAATATATGCCAGTAAATTGATGAATACATTTTTTTCTGCAGCTTTAATCCATCACGTATAATTGGCTATTTCCAATTATATGATTAAAATTGAATACATACAAAAAATGACAACAAAAATAATTAATTAGTTTATCTAGTTGCATCTAGTTTCAACGACGGTTCCATTAGTTAAAATTACAAACAAATCTATTTCACCTTTACAATTCAGAAAGTTGTCAAATAATCACTGGATTTATTGACATGAAAATTGCACCTGTTGCAAATTGATATATGAACACAATGACTAAAAAACAAAATGTGAGTTACTTAAAATGTATATGGATATTTAGCACATTTTATTTGCTTTCAATTACATTTTTGGATTTGATTCCCTTTATAGTGGTCATCCATTGAAGACTCACTGCAAGTAAAGGCTGTATAAGAGCAACAGATCAGGCCTATATCGTAGTTTACATTAGGGCCTTTCTTTATTTTTATTTTTTGGAAGTCAATAAATACCCATTATTGAATCTTGTGTGTTGATTAGAAAGGCAATCCATCACCTATACAGGAGGGAGCTATGGTGTCATGTTAGGTACTTTCGTCAGGAACAGATTTATATCTGAAAGGTCTGGAGCATGTGGAGACTGTGGAGTCTCTATGCTCAATCTAATGGAGTGACATCTTTCTGCACTCCCCTCTCACCTGATCATCAAAAAATGTATCTCATATTTTCCACACAATGACAGCAATTGTTGTTATAGAGGCAAAACAGGTTGGATGAAGTGGATACTTGCTAAGTCTTGGGTGTGCTCTTCTCTGTACGATGCAGGACTCCCATGCAGATCAATAGTAAGCCAATGTCAGTTCTACCAATGTGGTGTAGTCATGGGAAAGAGCTCTCCCCTCAGCCGGTCTTTACTAGCTGGCCAAGGCACACACCAGGTAGCTGTGTGGTCGCCCCCCCGGGGCTTTCCGGGAAATTATAATTTTGATGACATTTTGGTATTTGGTATCGATCACACTTTAAAATGTAATTAAATCATGAACTCAGGTTCATGACTGACGGGCTGTGACTCGAAGGACTCCGTGGTGAAGCCCGGCATCAGAACGTCCTCACAACCACGAGGGAACGAATCAGAACCACAACAACATTCAAGAAAGAATCTGAATCTGAGTCTGAATACATTTTTCTCTCTGTTCTCCTCCCTGTTGGTTCTTCTCCCCATCAACACTCAGCCTGGTCTATGGCAGCTCCAGGTCCTCCCACCCGGACTCAGAGCTGCTCCACCGCCAGGCCTATGGCACCCCCCACCCCCTGCAGGGCTATGCAACCAATCACCATCCAGGGAGCACTGGACAAGGCGGAGCCTGGGGGGCAGCTGGGCGGAGTCTAGGTAAGGCTTGATAAACGTGTGCGCTGGTATCTTTTGAAATGATATGTCGTATTCTTAACTGGTTGCTTGGTAACAGTAGGTATGGGTCAGGTCTGGCAAATCCACAAGGGTTAAATTTCATTTGATATTACTGTAGATGTACATTAGACAGTCTAATCACACTGTGTTCCATGTAGAAATGCCTTGTGTCAGAAGTCATTTTTGTGTGCGCTTTTTTATAGATAGGGAATACAATGAGTATACAAGTATACAAGGAATATGAACAAATTATATGCCAGACTGATTTCTAGTTTCTAGACTGATTTTTCTATCTAAAATACCTACTAAATGCCATAGTGAGTTATGACAACAAGAATAATTTTGTTTTTTAATGCCTGTTCCTGCACTGAAAAACACCTATATAGCTTGGACCATTGGCCCTTCCCCCAGAGTGTTACTTGAATGTTGTTGTGGTTTTGATTCGTCCCCTTCAGGGCTGTCAGGACTTTTTGACGCCGGCCTTCACCACGGAAGTCCTTCGGGTCACGACCCGTCAGTCATGAACCTGATCTCGGCCCTGGAGTCGCGGGGCCCGCAGCCTCCGCCCTCTGCCTCCTCGCTCCTCTCCCAGTTCCGCACTCCCTCCTGGCAGACGGGTGAGTGGGCGTTGGTTAGGGAGACCTTGCTGCTTTTTTGCTGACATTGGAGAAATGTTGGTTGGTGTTTTTCGTCGGTTTAAAATAATCCTAATATATTATCAAAAATCGATCCAGTGCATGTGTGGTAAGATAATAGCAATGTGGGCATGACTTTGAATGTTATTTATGTCGAGAGCAGGTTGAACAACAGGCTAAAATAGTTTGAATTTGTTGAAACAGAGATGTCCTAACACATTGATTATACAAAAGCACCCAATGTCATTGTAGGTGTAGAGAATCTTTGGTTGCTTTGCAACAGTAAAAAAGTGCAGCATGCTGCTCTGCTTCAACAAAAATGCAGTGAAGTGCGCCTCACGTTTAAAGTTTTTGGTGTGATCGGCACCAGAGCCCTTTAATATATGTCAGACATTGAAGAGACATTTTAATGTTTAATGGGCCTCTATCCATCTCATGGATCCAAAAAGTATTTTTCAAGGAAAGTAACCGATGGATTACTGGATAATTGGATTTTACTAGTTTAGGACTGGATAACAGTATTAGAAGTGGTATCAAATCATACCTGACACGAACCCTTTTCATCCCTTTGTCCCGTAGCCATGCACACGCCAGCCCCAGCTGAGCTCTTTATCTCGGGGGCCCTCCCAGGCTCGGGGTCCTTCCCATCATCATCTGCCCTCTCTGCTTATCAGCATCCAGCCTCATTTTCTGGGCGTTCCTTCACTCCCTCACTTTCCCTCCAAGACACAACTACCTTCAGCCCCACATCAAATGGCCTGCTTTCCCCCCACGACCCCCTGCTCCACATCAAATCACCTTCACAGCCCGGCCTGGGCTTTGATCGCCTGCTGTCCTCGCAGAGCGCCTCTGCTTATCGCGGTGCCCAGGAGCCTCCAGGCCCTCCCCAGTCCCAAGGCCCCTCCGGTTCCTCTAGTCGCCACCTCTCCAGTGCCCAGTTCAACTTGCTGTCCTCCCAGCTCCAAGACCAGTCCTCCCAGCTCTACAACACCTCCATGTTCTCCTCCGCACCCGCCCCGCCTCAGGCCCAGCCTCCGCAGGAGCGGGCCATTCCCCGGCAGGACAGTGTGATCAAGCACTACCAGCGCTCCTCGTCGGCACAGCCTCAGCTGCCACCTTCAGCGCCGCACCCCCTGCAGCACTACCTGAGCTGCGGGGCGGCGCCAGGCTACCAGCAGCTCTCCAGCCACCACAGGCATGCCGGGGTGTCCTGCAGCCCCCTCGGTGAGCTGAGTCCCTCCTCAGATCCAAAGCCCTCGTCCCGGGCAGAGGCGCAGGCCTACCGTCCTGCCATTCCAGCTCCCTACACCTCCTCCTCCACCTCCTCAGCCCCCTCTTCTGTTTCAGGCCCCAAGGCTACCAAAAGCTCTGGGTCCAGTAGCGGCTACTCCTCCTCGGGCTCAGCATCATCCCGTACTCCACACACGCCACCCTCCGCTTCCTCTACCTCATCATCTTCCTCCTCAGCCTCTGCTGGCAGCGCTGGCAACAGCTCTTCTGTAGCTGCTCCCTCGCGCCAACAGCCCTCATCACAGTCAGCGCCACCTCCTCCTCCCCCTCCCCCACTACCCCCTCCAGTGGTTTCTTCAACTCCTGTCCAGCAGGCCCCTCCCAAGCCCTGCCTCTCTGCTTACGGTTCGCCCGTCACAGCGGTGAAGTCCAGCTCTGGCTTGCAGGGCCAGACGCCTCCCCAACAGCAGCAGCAACAGGCCCAGTCATACTCCCCAAATCAGCCCCCATCTGCACACATTGCACAGCCTTATGGAGGCTTCAACTCACCACAGGCCCAGGATTTGAGCTCTGGAACGGTGGCCACGGGCGGGAAGGGTTATGGCAGTTTGGGGGCGGGAGGACGCTCTTTTTCTGCAGAAGTGGTCTATGGGGCAGACTCCAGTTATGGATCTCTGCAGGCCTCTCTTGGTGGAGCGGGCAGTCCTTCGTTGGGATACGGAGGTGCTGGTAACTCATCAGGAAGCGGAACAGGGTCTGGATCTGGTGCCACGACTGCTGGAGGTGTGCCATCAGGGTCTGGAAGTGGGGGTTCAACAGTTGGCAATGGGGGCAACAGTAGCTCTTACCATATCCCTGACTCCAGCCCTTCCCCCTCCAGTAACTCTGCCATTATCCGACCTGGCCTGCACTCTCCCATCCCCCCTCGCCCTGCACAGTCTCCAGGAGGACCTGGTGGCAACAAATACCTATCTTCCGTCCTTTCTCCAGCATTCATGTCCTCACCACAAGGTTATCCTGATGCCAGAGCAGCTCAAAGTCAGTCATATCACCCTTCTTCGTCCAAGCCAAAATCAGAGGCTGAGATGCTGGGTGTTGAGCGGCCACAAGAAGAGGAAGATGATGATGATGATGACTTCCTCATCCAGCACTTACTGCATGCCCAGAGCCCTGTCCCACACCCGTCTCAGCATCACTCCCAGCCATCCACTCAGCCCACTGCCCAAGCTCTTGCTCAGGCCAGAGATGGCGGCACCAAAGGACTGCCCTATGCTATGAGCAAGGCTTCAGAGGAGCGCTACCACCTTCAGAGTGTCATCCGCACTAACAGTGCCACCAGTGGGGTGGGCAGCAGCCTGGACAGCCAGGTGGAAATGTCGCTGAAAAAGCAACACCAGCAGGCCAAGTCAGAGCAGAGTAGAGTGGTGGCAGATTCCCATTCGCACTCAAACCCCCATGCTCACAGCGCCCACCAACAACAGCAACACGAAGCCATGGGCTCAGTGGTGCACTATGGCAGGGGGGACCCCTACACACAGCACTCCCAACACTCGCATCACACTTCACATGTGTCGGCACACCCCCAGCAACAGCACCCACAGCATTCCCAGCAACAGCACTCGCAGCATTCGCAGCATTCCCAGCATTCCCAGCACACCCAACACAGCCTTCCCCATTCCCATGGTCACCCTCACAGGGAGCTCAAGAAGGTCCCTGATGCAGCAGACATGCCGTACTTGCGCAAGACACCTGACGCACAGCAGCAGGCTCGACAAAGCCAGGCTTCAATGTCCTTAATGGACTCTCCCCCAGACCAGCCACAGCAGTCTCACATGCTGCAGTCTGTGCTGTCCCACACAACGCGCACCAAGATGGATCCCCAACAAGGCCCCCCTCAGCACCAACACCCCATCAGTCAACAGGCCATGATGGGTTCTGCTGGGGGGAGTTCAGGGGTGGATCCTCATCCCCAGAGCCAGTCTTCTCAGCTGCAACTCCAACTCCAGTCTCAGGCAATGGAAGCACACTATGGCCGCGGGTCCCAGTCGAGAGACCCGAGCCAGGGCGGTCAGAACTCAGTGTCTCCGTTAGACATGCTGGAACGTTCTCTCTCCCGTACCAACAGCAGAGAGAGTGGAGGTGCTTCAGAGAGAAGCGGTGGACTTGGGGTTGGGGTGGCTGTGGGAGGAAGTGAAGGGGCCAGCAGAGACAGACACAGACAACAGCAGCAGCATCGGCTCCCACCGCACCACCATCCCCAGCAGACCACCTCGGATCTCCATGACTTTCTCTCCGAACCTGACATGGGCATGTCCGGGCCTTCACACCTCCACCACCTCAGTCAAACTCAACAATCCCATGCGCAACACAATGCCCATCACCAACCCCAAGCCCACCCTCACCACCAGCTCACGCATCCACACGTAACCCACGCGCATCCCCACCAGCTGGCGCCCAACATGGCAACATCTCAACAGCAGCAACAGACCCAACCTAGGGAGGCTGAAGCGCAACTGGCACATTCCCAGTTGGATCAGCTTAAAGAGCACCAGTTTGACACTGTGAGCCCCGTGGGCAAAGCAGGACCCAATCAAACTCAACAGCAGCAGCAACAACAGAGGTTTGTACCGCTAACCTCCATCTGCTTCCCAGACTCTCTCTTACAGGATGAAGACCGATCTTTTTTCCCAGGAATGGAGGACATGTTTTGCTCGGAGGATTACAAATCGAGCTGTGCTGGGGATGCGGGAGCAGGACAGGGTGTTCAGGAGAGCATAGCCCAGAGTCGAGGGCAGGGCCAAGAAGCCATGAAGGCAGCAGGTGGTGGCTATGACATGATGGGTCATCACGGCGACCAAGGCTATGGACAGTACTGCCATAGCCTTCCAGAGACGGGAAATGGAAGCATGCACTTAGACCTAGATTCTTTGAAGACCCACGAGTTGCCGTCCACTGTGAACACAGAACAGCTTGGCCTGATCCAATCCCAAACCTCCAGCTTGGGAATGGCTGGCACAGGAGTTCCCGGGGATGGCTCGGTAAACAAAATGATGGGAGCACCTGGAGTAGGTGGAAATACAGGCACCAGCGGCCTCACGTCTCCTATCTTCTGCTCCTCTCGTCCCAAGAAGCTACTGAAGACCAGCTCCTTTCACTTGCTCAAACAGCGGCGGGAGCCCCAGCCCCAGTCCAAGAAAAATTATGCACAGGAGTATGAATTTGAAGACGATGAGGACAAGGCTGATGTCCCAGCCGACATCCGGCTGAACAGCCGCCGGCTCCCTGACCTGCTGCCTGATCTGGTGTCCAGCTGTAGGAAGGCAGGCGGGGCCCCCGGGGGCAGTGGACTCAGCCCGCTAATGGGGGACATGGAGTTCTGCCACCCTACTGGCTACCCCCCCCTGGGACACCCTCCGCAGCTCCTCCCCCACGAGGGACCCAAGAAGCGAGGGCGGAAACCAACCAAACCCAAACGAGAGGGCCCCCCGCGGCCCCGCGGCCGGCCCCGCATACGCCCGCTCCCCGAGCCCCCCTACTGCAGGGGGATCATGGGCTCCGCCGGGGGGGAGACCAAGAGGGGGCGGGGCCGGGGGCGTGGCCGAGGTCGGAGGGAAGAGGGAATGCTGGAGATGCACCGGGATATGGCCAAGCCGCAGTGCCTGCCTTATCACCAACAACAAGTACAACAGCAGCCCCAGCAGCCACAGCAGATGCCACCACAGCAGTTCCACCAGCAGCCGCAACTGCAGCTCCACCACCATCATCACCAACCAACACCACCGCAGCAACAACAGCAGCAGCAGCAGCAGCTCCATCATCATCATCACCATCATCAGCAGCAGCATGTGCCCTATCCTCACCACCAAGCCCCTCCACAGCCACCCCCTCAGCCCCCACAGCACCCTCAGCCCCCACAGCACCAACAGCACCCACAGCACCCACAGCACCCACAGCACCCACAGCACCAGGAACCCATCCGACCTATCAAGGTAGGCAAAGCCCAAAACATGCCATTTGAATTTGTACTTTTCTTTGGTGGATGATGTCCTATTTACAATTGTGTTAAATTGCAATAAAGGTACAAAGTAGTAGTTGTGGTCAGCGATCTTTGGTCATGACCTTCTTTATAACCTTCTTGGTTGTCTGCCTGTTCTCCTGCTCCTGTTGTTCCTACATGTTGTTACAATAACCCTCTCTTCCTGTGTTAAAGATCAAGCTGCCCATCCCCTCCATGCCTTCATCGGAGTCCTTGCTCCGAACCGACTCGCTGTCCAGCAACGAGCCGGTGCTGTCAGACGGTTCTGTGGGTTCTGCTCCCTCGCTGGGCCTGAGCCCCGGGCCCACCCCCAGCATGGACATGGGCCGGACCGACCTGAACCCCACCCACGACAAGATGATGAAACAGCAGCAGCAGAAGGCTCCGGAGGTGAGTCGGAGGGAGGAGGAACACTACCGAAACAATCCACGTTTGGTATCTGTATCAGCGACATTTAAAACACTTCCTAGGGTTTTTAAATTAAAATACCTGTAGGCTTTTTTTTCCCTTTCAATCTCAGAAGCTTCTACTGGGCGGCGATGGTGATTGTATTCATGGGGATATTGATGGTGATTCTGTTGATATGCCGCTGTACTGTGTTTCCTGCTGAGGCATAGTCCAATCATTAGCTGTGCCGGCATATGCTTATTCTGTGGCAAAGCTTTCAACTGAAACAATTGTCTCTAGTGAAATGCTGCACACTTTGCCTTTGTTGTGAAATAACAACGGTCTTGAAGTGTAAATGTAGTTGGTAAATCATACACTGCCTGGTATTATCTTTTTCTTTTAATTTGAAGAGGGTGCTGAGAGTCCTAAATAATAAAAAAAAAACTGATGGGAAATTCGCAAAGTAAATTTTTTTGTTTGAGCTGGCACTCAGTGATGTGTGACCCAAGCCGCGAGTTTTCACATTTCTGCTGTCAAATTATACACAAACAGCAAAACAGCTTGAGCAACACAGAGCTGAAAATAATATAATAATACAATGAAAATAATTATATATGGGATGCACAATACCTTTTTGTATTCAGCTCGTGATTTCAAATAATGTTAGAAAAATATGTTCTTGCCTTAATTTGTAATAATCAAAAAAGTTAGCTTTTCTTTTGATCATTACATATCATATTGATTAGGCAGATATTATATATATATATATATACACACACGCACACACACATTTTATTTAATTTAAAGCAGTAGATCTGCACTTTTTACTGCAACACCAGCGATTCTTCTTATTACTTGGCCTATGACCCCCCCCCCCCCCCCCCCCCCCCCCCCCCCACACACACACACACACACACACCACCACCACATCATAAACCCATGCCTAACCTGCAGGGTCATCTATAATTCACACACTCACATATTCAAACTTGGCAGGGGGAAGGCAGGGTTCCCTTGAGGGGGGGGCGTACCTTATTTATATCCTGGTGAACTTTAAGGTGAGAAAGGGGTTGGAATCGATCAAAAGGAACATTTTCCAGGTTGCAGCCATTTCCACGCTGCTTGAATGTGGGTCTAATGGATCTCGTCGTACCAAACAAGAACACTACGTTTTTAAAGCCATTTTTTAATTGTTTTGTTTTTCATGTTATGTTATTTGAAATACATAGTATGTCAGCTGCCAATAGAGGGCGAGAGGGAGACTCTATAGTCCTGAGTGACAGTCCGCTTTCTCTGACTGACAAAAGGGAGAGAAAGGCAGAGAGGAGAGGAAGGCTGTTGCCAGGGTAGCTGTTGCCACGGTTACCCGATTTTTGATGGTGGGCCCTCAGCTGCCCCCTGCTGTCTGCTCAGGTGTATTACGGCTATTGTCAAGGGATAAAAATAACATTATCCATTGCACGCATAATAGAAATGTTTTTTTCAGAAAATACCGTGGCAACATCAAATGTATAGTTACATCTTATCAGACACAGAGTCACATCTCTCTGGAAGGAGTCATGATATATTCTCCACACGTACTGAGCAACTGTGCTCTCTGTTCTACTTCTTATCTGCCTTGGCTTCCTCTGCTTTTCTTTATTTGCCTTCTTGTCTACATCTAGTCTCTCTACTCTGTCCAGAATACGGATTGTCCTTTTTACTCGTACTCTACTGTGGGGTCGGTCTTGAGCTCATGTCGGTGAGATTTGAGAGTTGCAAAGAGCGAGTACAAAATGGCAGAAGCGAGCAAGATTTGGAAAATAAACAACAGAAAAAAGTGCCCCTCCCTCTTAGCTCCTTCCTGCGTTGGTTGTGTTGCCTTCACCACCATTTGAGAAGCTGTTATTACGGCGGCCGCATGCCTGTGATTGACAGGCAAAATTGATTCCCTGAACCAATCAGGGATGAGATTCCCCGATTGGTCAGAAATGTCATTGGAGTGGTCAAAATTTAAATTGTCCCATGCAGAGGGCAGGTACAGTCAACCAAGAGACATTCTCACTGCACATTTCACTCACTACTGTCTGACGAATGGCATTTCTCACAAGCAATTGCTCCTTTAATCTTACTTGCAGCACCTTTACCTGAATGTACAGAGTCTTATAATGAACAAGTGTCATTTCAACGTGTCATCATTGTGATCATCATCAGTATAACTGTGTGTGACTCTGCTGTGTGTGTGACTCTGCTGTGTGTGTGACTGTGCTGTGTGTGTGACTCTGCTGTGACTCTGCTGTGTGTGTGACTCTGGCTCTGCTGGCCCTGCAGACGGAGGACAAGGCCCCGGAGCTGAAGCCTGGCTTCGTGGCCTCCTTCCTGGACTTCCTGAAGACGGGCAAGAAGCAGCCGGGCCTGGGCTCGGGGCCGGAGGGGGACGACGAGGACGAGGAGGAGGAGGAGGAAGAGGACGAGGAGGACACGGGAGGAGACCCCTGCTCCTCCCTGAAAGGGGGGATGCGGCCGCTGTCCACGCCGCCGCCGGCCCTCCCCCCTCCCCCGCCCCCCTCGCAGCAGGAGCAGCAGCAGCAGCAGCAGCAGCAGCAGCGGCGGCCGCAGA
>OMKI01024056.1:0-14187 GCA_900302315.1 Phycis blennoides
AAACAAACACACACACACACAAAGAAAAAGACACACACACACAAACAAACACAAAGACACAAACAAACAAACAAACAAACAAACAAACAAACAAACAAACACACACACACACACACACACACACACACACACACACACAATAAATAATTTATAGCACTCGGGTAGATGAAATTGATCCTCATGGAAATGTGTGTTGCAGCAATCGGCTGATGTTTTCTAATTTTAAAACTAAAGCACTTTTTATCAAAGTATTTTCTGATATTTTTGTAAGCTGGTTGTTTGTTTTATGTGTGCATTCGTGTGCTGCTGTTCCCGTTCCCGTTCATCCAGTCCCATGTTAACCAAACGTATTTTCGTCCCAACATTTCAACTCAAACGGTTCCCAGCGCAGTGTGTGTGCGTAAACGTTTCCAATATCCCCCTCCCCCTTTTTTCTGTCAATAAAAGTGTTCCTGTGTCTCTCGCAAAGTGGTGTCAGTCTTTCCGTGCTTTCCCAGTGTGATGGTGTTGTGGTAAGTGTTGGGTTTCTCTGGGCTGCAGCGTGCAGAACTACCGCTGACTAGTGTGACGCGCTGAGCGGAACCAGTCCTCGCAGTGCAGTCCTCAGCGCCGTGGCGCTCCACAGCGCTCTTCAGAGGGGCACAGCGGTGCGAGTGTAAGTGTTTTTAAACACGCGCATGCTTTTCAAAGAAGGAAGCATCTGAAGACATACGCAGGATGTGATGGGCAACGACTCTAGTAAAGATGGCAAGGTGAGTTTAAGAAAAACGCGTCTTTATCCCAGTTTCCTTACGCGGCGACCGTAGCGCTCCTCTGCTCCACCCTCAAGAGTCTGAAGTGTTGGAGAGCTCGGAGTCCTCCGCTCCGGGTTTACTGAGCTCAAACACGTCAGATAAAATGTCAAGTAAAACAGGATGTAAAAACACTCGACATATAAAGTCAGAGAGGCGTGTATGAACTTGACCATCACACAAACACACTTTTTCGCCTTTTTTTTTCTTTTTTTTTTTTTTTTCACTCATCCGGGGTTCACTATTGACATTATTCGTCTCATTTGAACACGTTTGCGACCCACACAATTAAGTATACATTCTGTAGACTTTTGTATGGGATTGTTGTTGTTTTTGTAGAAAGACAGCGAAGAGCATCCATCCCGCCGTGGCTTCTTCTCCAGCATCAGGGACAGCGTTTCTCAAAGACAGAGAACCTGGTGTCCACAGTTTGGACACCAGGGTCCTCCCTCTCAGCCGGCGGGGTGGGACGGTGTCTCCCGTCCCCAAAGGTTGGCCCAGCCGGTCCTCGTTGGAGACACCCAGGAAGGGACCCCCACTGGGATCATCTCGGGCTTCCTGCCAGAGTTTCCACTCCGGAAGTTCCCTGCAGGCCAAGATCACTTTGAGGTGCAAATCTTGAACACCACAGTGTATTCTGATTGGTTTAAAACTCTGAATTAAAAGGCTTTAATTTTTGCGTTAGATAATAATAATAATAATAATTATTATTATTATTATATATATATATATATATATAAATGACATTAAAAATACATGTAAGTAAATGAAGTAATACATAGGCTATAGCCTATAAAATAGTTGTGTAGTAGTAGTAATAGTAATAGTAATAGTAGTGTAAAATATGAAATGTGCAAAATGAGTAATAATTATTTTTGCATTGATGTGAAGATCCTGGGCTTCATTGCCAAAGGTTCCTTCGGCCCAATCTTGAGGGTGAAGGACAAGTTCACTGAGAAGACATATGCTGTGAAGGTACATCTTCTACAGCACACATTGAGATGAACATCTGTCGCGTGGAAAACATCACATTCTCCATCACGTTATGTCACGTTACATGCAGGTTCTTCCCAAGTCAGAGATTCTGAAGAAAGGGGTTCTGCAGCAGACGAAGGACGAAGTCATCGTTCAGGTGGGTTTCTTTCTTGGTTGGCTTCACTCGATCATGGACACGACTCAGGTTCGTCCGCGGGTCCGTCACACTGTGCACACAGACGGAAAAGAGAGGAGCCACTAATACTTGGGTGTGGTTCAGCCGGTAGAGAATCGCGCTAACACTGCCAGGGTCAGGGGTTCGAGTCCCACTGGAGCAACCGCTCACGCTAAGAAGGAATTGGAGCATCCACCAAATTGCCTATTCATTATTATACGATGCAGCAGATAACTGGTGGTAAAATCCAATTAAAGTAACACACAAATCGAAATGTTCCCAAAAATGATATATATAGTATTTAAATGAAGAGAGTACATAGTAGCTACAGTCCAGGAAGCTCCATAACTGTTTTGATTTTATCCTCTGCTATGTGTCAACGGTTGCCTTTTCAGCGGCAGCACAAACACACATTTATCCACAATCTGCAGGACTGCTGGCAGACACAACGGCATCTCTTCATTAGTGAGTGTAAAGATAGCTATGTTAGGTATTCCTCCCTGACCCTTTAAGTTTGTAACGTCCCCCTGCCTTCCTTCACAACAATGCGGTAGTAGTTTGAGGCTCCATGTGTTCTGCTGCATAGAATTGACTTCCCCTCTCGCGGCGATATTGGAAGTGGTTACACTGCCACCGGGTGGAGTTACAGGGTACTGCTTGCACCCCAGTAATAACACACAGTGTCTCCCACTGAAACCAATTAACCTTTGTGTTTTGTTGTTGTTTTTTTGCATTTGGGTTTTGCTCTGTTGCCAACCGGATTGCGCAGCGGTCGATCAAGCTTTGACAAAAAGAACCATTTTAAATGCTTATTGGCTTTAACTTTAACTCCACAACCCCTGAGGAAAATGTGTTCCTTGACATGAGCTGCATGCACCCTGCGTTGTGGTCACCGTGCTACCTTCTCCCTTTTGTTCCGCCGTCGCACTGGAGGGAATCAAGCAGGTACTTCCTACTCTGGTGCGTCCGTCTATTTTAAACGTGGGGCTTCTGTGTCTCATGCTCCCCAGTGTGTGACTACTGCAGCACTGGGGACCTGTACACACACTGGCTGCTCAGCGAGCACTTTGAGGAAGGTGATGTTCGCCTCTTCGCCGCAGAGCTGGGAAGCGCTTTAGGTTTGTATTTCCGGCGCCATTTCGTTTGTCGTGTTTGCGTTTGTTTATTTTTTCAGTGATTTCTGTGAAACCCTTTTAGTTTGCCTTAATGAGATGAGCTGCTTTGTTTGTCCTTTTCTGTAGGATTCCTGCATGATTTAGGGATCATTCATAGGGATATAAAGGTAAGAATAGAGTTTTGTATAAAAAATAGTTTAGGAAGCTATTATTATGGGTTACCTTATTGCATATGAGTGAATCACTTTATAAAATATCTGTGAATTTGCTGCTTTCTTTCCAGATGGAAAACATTCTCCTGACTAACCAGGGTATGTCTATCAGTTGAATCCCACCTGAATAGCAATATCTACGCATGTTTTATACATATTGGAAAAGTCTCAAAACAAACAGCAATCAAGTCAATCAGTGAAATCAATAATTGATCAAAACCATATACATGCAGGAGCAACACATGCATATTTTAACATGTTAACTACACTTGTATCTCAACCATGTCCTAACGGTAACACGTTCCCTGAAGCGAAGGTCATCTTCGCTTGGCTGACTTTGGCCTCTGTCGCCGCCTGAGACATGGAGGAAAAGCCTTCACCATATGTGGGACCATCCAGTACATGGGTGAGAGCTTTTGAAGGCTAGACAATGTAACACTCTGCTGTCTTTTCTGTACAATGGAATTGATTTATGTATAGATAGGTATACAAAATATGAATTCAGGAGTAACCAAACACTAAAATCAAATCTCACAGATTGAGCACCCCCCTCTGGTGAAACACAGGTATCATCTATTATCTAGTTCAGTGTTTCATATCCCACAGAGGATACATTTCAAAAATAGATTATGGAAATATGTCAACAGTGACAAAACTTTTGGGGAGATTTGAAAAAGTATATGCGACGCTAGAATGATGGCAGTAAGCCATAATTCGACCGATTCTGAAATATAGGCGTGTCTCCGTCCCTGTCTGTCTGTCTACATGTCTGTCTCTGAAATTAATGTAGGGTTACACGTTAACGCTGGGTACCACCGGTTCAGCCGATGCCAGTGATGGCTGGTAGCTTAAAAGAGATCTGACAGGATCCGATGCGTGAGACCCAATACCCAATCGGCTGGCTGATGGGCGTTGGGGTTGTTTTCATGTCTGCAGCTCCTGAGGTCCTGGCTGGGGGTCCTTACAACCACGCAGCAGACTGGTGGTCCCTCGGCATCACCTTGTTCTGCTTGGCGACGGGAAAGGTACAGCCTCTTCCTGGAGCTGCTGTTTGGTACGATGGTACCTGGTCATGTGGCAGATGCCTGAGGTCATCAAGGGGCAGCGAGGATGTTTACTTGTAGGCATCTTGCTTAAGACGGCCTACAGGTTAGGGCCGACCGTTGGAGAATTGAACCCGGTACCTCTTGTCTGGGAGTCAAACAGCCCATCTACTATTCACCAATGAGTTCTGTCTTTCTAGTTACCCGTGTAGGTACATTTACTCAAAAACAATAAGTAACCGTAAGGTCTTGCATCACTCATATCAGTAACGTACATCACTAAGATGAATATAAAATACATTGTTTTTTATATACTTGAGTGTGAGTGTGTTATTTTGTGTCCAGTTCCCAGTGCCTCCAGAACCAGACCATGGTTCCATGCTGGAGAAGGTCCGATCATGTCCTTATGATCTCCCTGAGACACTCAGCTCTGCTCTCGCCCTCCTGCTCTCTGAGGTTTGCACCATGCATCACTCTCTCTCTCGCGTTGGCATCCATGCTCGCTTCTTGTTTATTACCTTTAATATTTCATCATTTAAATGCCTTTCTTTATAATGTATTTCCTGGGGTGAGGCAGTCTGAATGGCCTGTTTGAGGGGTGCTGTATAACTAGACCTGCCTGATCCTCAGCTCCTGTGTAAGGATCCCACCAGCCGCCTTCACAGCCTGGATCGCTTCAAGAGCCAGAAGTTCTTCTACGGCACCTCGTTCGACCCCCTGCTGCTCCAGAAGTCCCCGGTGGAGGTCATCCTGAAACTCAAGAACTGCCCAGACCGGAAGGCCGAGGCCATGAGGGGACTCTCGTCACTGCAGGATTTCTTCCATAACTTTGACTGTGATCAGATGCCGGGGTGCCCCCAGCCCTCCAGGCTTTTTGAGTTTAGTTTATAACTACATGCATAAGTAGGCCTACATATGCTGTATGCTAACAAAAGCTACCGTATGCTAACAAATACCAAAAACCTCTGTACCTTTTCCACACACCCAAGTGCTCACACCAAAACTGTACGTTTTCTCAATAACAGCTCTGTTCTCTTCAGTCTGGTGATCATGTGGGTGAGCAGCCCCCCGGGAGGCCAAAGGAGACATGGGGACCTCGGGTTAGCTGGCTCTGCGGCCCAAAGTGGTGGTCAAGTCACCAGAGTAGGAAGCGACGTACTGGGACAGGAAATCAGGCTTACGGTGAAATAGTGACAGGGGGAAGGCCCTGCGTGCCCACACAGACTGCAACTCCAATGTAAAACCTTCTCTGTTGTCTCATCTCTCTGCCAGAGACAAATGACATGGGGAGTGTTCACTGTCACCGCGTTTAACCTTCGTTAATAAATCATGATTGTGAAGTCCCGGTGGCCGCTGGGCCGGTTCATTTGTAAGGGAATCCCTTACGCCTCATCTCATGTTGCAGTGCACTTTACCATTGAACTGGAGTATTAATCATCACATTAGACTGCATTTCAACGTGAATGTTCCTCTTTTGGAGATAACTTTCATATGTACCTTAATTGTTATTCATGTGATGAGGGCAAAAGAAAATCGACGGTAAATCATCCTCCACGTGCGCGCTCTCCTGCAGCACCTCCAGGAGCAGAGCGACCCAGTTCCAACCGTCTTAATAGGACCAAAAACCAGGACTCGCTCCAACTCATCATGAGACGTTTTTAATTAGGTACAAAGGAAAGTTTTTAAAAGAAGTAGCGCCCCAGTGGGAAAGGCCGGATATAAGCGCTGCCTCCTCTATTCCAGGCGTCTGTCTCCAGAGCACTGCAGGCAGGGAACCTCCTCCTTCTGACACTGAGCTCCCCCTTCAGGCCCCTGTCTTCGACAGGTCCGTCGGGTCTCTGCGATGGCTCTGGTTGCAGCCTCTGGTCCAGTGGCCTACATCTGGTTCCACAGACACACTGACCCACTGCCGTGAATGGAGTGCGGAACGGCTGTGAGATGTTTGACAACACGGCACATCAGAGCCAAAATGGGGGTGGGGGTGGGGTGGGTATCAAACTCGGTACCAGCAGAAAGGCACTGGGTTTGATCCCCATATACACTGTATAAGCATCCTTGGGCAAGATGCTTGTCATTGTAATTACAATGGACTTAAAAAAAACTGTTGATATTGATATTATTCGTAGTTATATGAATAATATCAAGTTATTCATAGTTCTATGAATAATATCAAGATGAATGTGCTATAGCGCCGGTTTAATATAGATATATATGTTTATAATATATGTTTTATTACATATATTTAACATTTATTGATATCAAATGTCTTGGTATCCCAAAGCTTATAACCTAGGCTCACTATGATACATGATGCATAAACTCATGATACATAAACTCATGTTCATATGCATGTTTACGCATGCAGAACAAAATGACCATCCTTTAACTTCCTCCTCTGTCCTCCTCACCTCAACTCCTGTTTTCTTACTGTGAACCGGGTGGAACGCTCTGTCTCCGTCCTTGCTGGGGCAGAAGCCACTGAGTGCATGAGTCGCTCTGAGACTCGATTCTCCTGTGGGGACTTTAGGGTGAGGTTCAATGTATCTGGGGAATTCAAAACTTTGCCCAGGGCACATTTCATCTAATTAAGATATAAATAGCTGAGAGGTATGGTTTGATGCCAAAATGAGGTTACGTTCTGGGGGTGTAACAGAACATATACACCCAGAGGACCCCAATGTGATCCCAATGTCTTTTTCGACGGGTGTGCTTAAATTAGCATCAAAAAGACTTGTACGACACGGGATATTACTTTTAGTTTTTTTCTTAAAACACTTTTCCTTTGTACAACCTACATTTCACACAAATGCATTGGAGTGATGCATCAAAACTCATCCTCATTTCGGAATTCTCAATTGCACAATGTGGGCGTGTAAGCCCCGCCCACGGGGCGTGGGCTTGTGGGGTGTGACACAGTTGCCGTGGATACAAACCACGTCTGCCAGGGAGTCTGCGCCAGTGTCTGACTCCCCATCCAAGCCCACGGATCCGACAGCCAGGCCGGTAAGACTCTGTTTGAGATGAGCTTTATGCACTGAAGACGGTTGTTCATTTGTTGAGTGAAGCGTTTAAGCCATTGAACTGATACTCATTTATGAAGGAAGAAAAAAAGAGCAGTTGAAGATTTTAGAAGGATTACTGTGATTCCTTTCCGAAGTGATGCTTTTGGGAGTTGCGATGAAATATGTTACAGTGGCTAAACTCAGTGACGCCTTTTCGAAATGCAAGTCTCTTTAAATGTTTTATACATCCTTTTGTACATGCAATGACTTTGCTTCCAAGCCAAAATGAAAAGCTGAGAATGATATGACTTCAAATAATGACTCAATTCCGGGAAAAAGTCTTTTGGCACCTTTTAAATGTTCTTTACTAGTTAATTCACGGTGAATTGTAATCCATGTATGTATGTAGCTGGACCTGTTTCAGCATCTGTAGCACAGCAGATCAGTTAGCTGTGTCGGCAGGTGGCCTGCCCCTCGCTGACCACCTGCCCACCACAACAAGGCCTTTGTCTTCTACCCTCCATTTTTTTTTTTTGTCTTGGCCGCTGTTTGTAATTTCCTGTTATTGGAGTCATGAATGTCACATGTTATTTTAATACAACGTTCTAGGTTTGTTTTGCTCCATGGGCCGTTCTCTCTGTGTGTGTGTTGCAGCCCAGTTCGTGACGCCTTCCTCCAGCATGACGCTCCAGGGCCCTGCGCTGTCTGCCGTGCAGAAGAAGGACCTGCAGGACACCGCGCTCCGCATCGTCGCTCCGGGGAAGGGCATCCTGGCCGCCGACGAGTCCGTGGGTCTGTTCACCCCCCCCCACACACACACACACACACACTAACAACATACACCGAAGCATTGTCTGGAAACTAAACGTGGCACGGTGGGCCCGGGAGGCGCGGAGGCCGGTGGGTTCGGTTCCCCCCCTTGCCCACCGTCTCACCCCAGAGCAGGGCTCCTTTGTGGCTCAATTCACAAAGACCCTCTTCTGATGAGGTGCACATTTCCTATTCAGTCATTAGGCAGATCAGGTCAGGTCAGGTCACTGCGGATCGTGACACACGGTGTCTGAACGACTGAACAGGATACATGTCAGTATTCACCAGAAGAGCGAGTCCTTCACAGAGAGCCAAAGTGAAACAGCGGCGTGAGACCGCGCCGGCCGTCCGAGGGAGTCTTCCAGCGGCGCTGAACCGGTGTGTTCCGCGCTCCCCCCCCCCCCACACAGGCAGCATGGCCAAGCGCCTGGCCCAGGTGGGCGTGGAGAACACGGAGGAGAATCGGCGGCAGTACCGGCAGATTCTGTTCAGCGCCGACGAGCGGATCAACAGCTGCATCGGCGGCGTGATCTTCTTCCACGAGACGCTGTACCAGCACTCGGACGGCGGCGTGCCGTTCGTCAAGATGATCAGGGACCGCGGCATCATGATCGGGGTCAAGGTGCGGACACGCGCGCGGGCAAACACGCACACGCACACGCACACGCATGTGCGCGCTCACAAAAAATAAGGAGGTTTTTCATTTACTGTGAATACAAAGGTTTTGGTGTCAAAGGGTAAAGGGGGCATTTGGCAGACGCTTTTGTCCAAAGCGACTTACAATCAGTACATTTGTGGGGTTCGACATGTGGACAGTTGGAGGAGGGGGGATCAAACCGTCGACCCTACGGTCAGTGGACGACCTGCTCTGTCCACCTGCTCTACCCACTGAGCGACTGCCGCCCCTTCATTATGGTCTAAGCATAATGACGGGCGTGTCTGTAACTAGTTTTTTGTTCTCAGGTGGATAAGGGGGTCGTTCCACTGGCCGGCACGAGTGGGGAAACCACCACACAGGGTAGGAGACTTTGTGTTTGTTTATTTGTTTGTGTAGTGTGTGTGTGTGTGTGTGTGTGTGTGTGTGTGTGTGTGTGTGTGTGTGTGTGTTTTGTTTCGATCGTTCTTCCGTACTTTGATCTCATCGCTGACGCATCAGAGACCCACGCTGGGTGGATGTCCCTTGTACCGCCCTCTCTCTGCAGGCCTGGACGGGCTGTCCGAGCGATGTGCTCAGTATAAAAAGGACGGCGCATCCTTCGCCAAGTGGCGATGCGTGCTCAAGATCAGCGACACCAATCCATCCGGCTTGGCCATCGCGGAAAATGCTAATGTTCTGGCCCGTTACTGCAGCATCTGCCAGCAGGTTAGGAGGACTGTCTCTTCCAGAGCATATCAGCTTTGGGTGCAAAGCTGGTAGGATGGTACCGCCAGAGCAACCATCACCATCTCACACGTGTGCTTTTCCTGCTTTGCAGAATGGAATAGTGCCCATCATAGAGCCAGAGCTGCTGCCTGATGGAGATCATGACCTGAAACGGTGCCAGTATGTCACCGAGAAGGTATGTTCCTTCATGTTCTGCTTCTCGTGTTCTCTGACCAGGATACCAGCCCAGCGTGACACCGAAGCGCTCAGGGTACAGAGTCCAATATGGCTCAGCACTGCCGTGTTCAGATTTTAAACAAATAGTTTGTGTTCCAGGTGCTGGCTGCCGTCTACAAGGCTATGTCAGACCACCACGTGTACCTGGAGGGCACCCTGCTCAAACCCAACATGGTCACCCCCGGACACGCCTGCTCCACCAAATACAGCCCAGAGGAGGTTGCCATGGCGACGGTCACCGCCCTGCGTCGCACTGTTCCGCCCGCCGTCACAGGTCACCTTGAGGCAACATCACCCCTCCCCCCAGAGGAAAAGATAAAGCTAAACACAAACTCTTCACGTTATTACTTTGAGAGCTGTTAAGGATGTTTCCCCGTTCCCTCCCCAGGAGTGGCTTTTCTCTCGGGAGGGCAGAGTGAGGAGGAGGCCTCTGTGAACCTCAACGCGATCAACACCTGCCCTCTGGCCAAGCCCTGGATTCTCAGCTTCTCGTACGGCCGGGCGCTGCAGGCCTCCGCCCTCCGGACATGGCGGGGCCACAAGGAGAACCAGAACGCTGCCACGGAGCAGTTCATTAAGAGAGCCGAGGCAGGTGTCATTATCTGGTTGAGCTGGCAGGCAGCATAGTGCAGTGGTTTGGTACCCTGACATCTCCGGACCCATTCGCTGCTGCATGTCAGTCTGGAACCTCTCAGCTCATTTTCCATGTCAGCCCAGTTGGATAGACCTACAACCAATCAGAGCGATGAAACGTGTGACACATCAGCCGCTGCCATCTTGGTTGTTTATGAAAATGCCTCAACAGCACTCCCATTAGGCACTCCTTTGTGCAGTCATCGTATTAAACCCGCCCCATATTAGATAAACGGTGTTGATTGGCCCGACCCGGGCATTCATCTGGTTCCCAAGCTAGTTGTTATGGTGTTCCCAGCCGGAAGGCAGGGGGTCAGATCCCCCCTGTCCGCAGTCTACTTGTAGGATCCTAGGGCAAGATAATGACATGTAGATCTCAGTTCAATGTACGTTGCTTTAGGTGAAAATACACCCTAGGATTCTGCCGTCTACCGCGCGATGGCTGATGTTCCATATTGTGTGACACTTGTTTATTTGTGTCTCCTGCCCGTAGGTGAACAGCTTGGCCTGTCAGGGGAAGTATACCGGTGGTGAGAATGGCGGCGAACGAGGAAACCACCTGTATGGGCCCAGCCATGCTTACTGATCCACCTGGAACCCCACGTGTGGTCTCAGTTCCCCCAACACTACGGCACGGACCGCCCTGTTCCCTGCTCAAGAAGAGTTTTAGTGTGATACTTTAGTTATTTATAGTTATTTCTGAACTGTAGCGAATAGCCCTGCTCACGATAAATGATCTAATGCAAGCAGACTGGTTGATGAAAACTGATGTTTGTAGCTTGTGATCCGACGGCAGTGAGACTCAGCCTGGTGATTTTGACACGTGAATGACAGCAAGCATGATCACATTTATACTTACTGTGGACTACTGTATAGATATGAATGTGGTGTTATGAAGTATCCCCTTTTGAATAGCCATGCCAATATAGTGTAGATCTAATTGTAGTGAAATAGGAACCACTGATAATGCAAGGGTGTCGCAATTGTCTTGTCGTGTGTATTGTATACGTAACTTGGATGCAGTTCAACGTCTATCACATTTTGCATGCTTTTATGTAACCTTTAGGTGCTGGTGTAGTTTGTACTGAAAATGTTAATATAATTGATATCCATATGAACCTGAAAACAAAACAATAAAGACTGTTCACTTACATTGTACAAATGTATTATTTGCTGTAGATTGTGCAACATGAATAATTCAGAGACAATATAATGTTTTGCCAAAATTATAAAAAATGATACATTCCCCACCTGCATGGAGGACAATTAATTACAAAGATATGTTTGTATTCTGGCCTATATGAAATAATCAAGGTCAACAGTTTAGAAATAGTAGGTCTACAGGAAAAGTATTGATGCATTATTCTGAATTAATTAATATATAATAAAGCCCTACTTTAAATTGTTCCTTTATTAAATATATTGATATAAATGATCACATGTCAATATTAACAACACTTTAAATAATAGAGGAGTACACTTAATTCACCTGTCCAATTAGTGGACTATTTAGTTTGGCGGAAGCGGCGACATTTTTCACTCTCCCCTAAATCCTTGTTTCCGGTGCTTCAGGAACTCCAAGAAGCCGCGCGGTGACCAGAAGGAGCCGGGAGGTAACGAGCGTCTCTCCGTAGTAAACCTGCACAGCGGCAGCACAACACGTCGTGCCGGCTTCATCTGCGCTTTCTCTCGTTAGCTTTTTTTTTTTTTTTTTTTTTTTTATACTGTCGGGAGGAATTTAAAAAATACGTTATCTGAACCGTGCACGTTATTCAGTCGCGTGCCCGCCGCCCATCCAGATAACAACAGCCGTTAGCTTTGTGAGCGGAGAGCTAGTCGGCTAGCCGCCATGTCGGGGGGTGTCGTGCGAGGCCCCGCGGGGAACAACGACTGCCGAATCTACGTGGGGAACCTCCCGCCCGATATCCGCACGAAGGACGTGGAGGACGTGTTTTACAAATACGGAGCAATCAGAGACATCGATCTGAAGAACCGAAGAGGAGGGCCCCCGTTCGCCTTTATTGAATTCGAAGACCCCAGGTAATGCGCTAACGCTAGCTTAGCACGTTAGGCTACTGTTAGCCATGTTGTGCGGCTAACGCTAGTTTAGCACGCTAGACTACTGATTGTCATGTTGTGTGGCTAACGCTAGCTTAGCACGCTAGGCTACCGTTAGCTATGTGGCTAACTCACTCCTGCAGCGGGGATGCCTGGGGGGCCTAGAGGACGACGCTCTGCACGCATGGCGCGCTGGCAATCCCTTAAAACCACCTATGGGTACCGACGCGGGCACTGGATGTGAACCCGGGCGCGGTTGTCTGACGTTGGGGAACATATGTTAAACGCGAGACACTGACGCTCCGCGACGTGTTATCCCCCACGGCAGCGGCGCACTCTTTGCATTGTTGTTGGCTTGGGAATGAATCATGCCGTGTTGCAGCGTTGTTTATGTCGGGGTTTCGGTGGAAATTATTGCCATGCACATGCATGCATGTGCAAGCGTTTCGAGTGTGCATGCCATGCACACTCAAAACGCTTTTCGTGCATGGTATGTGTGCCTTCCGGTGCCAGGGTGAACGTGGGGTGGATGAGCAGCCCACGGTTGCTAACATGGCTGACGATATTGGTGGTGGATGTGCGGCCAATTCAGTGGTTCTTTAAAAGTTGAAACCACCGGCCTGTGTCTTCTCAGTCCAACGTTGGTCTTTACTCTCTCCCCAACAGAG
The DNA here is from genome assembly GCA_900302315.1 of Phycis blennoides. Classification (NCBI taxonomy): domain Eukaryota; kingdom Metazoa; phylum Chordata; class Actinopteri; order Gadiformes; family Phycidae; genus Phycis; species Phycis blennoides. Next base: position 13,083 of record OMKI01024056.1, read on the forward strand.
ACGCAGATGATGCCGTTTACGGACGCGATGGCTATGATTACGATGGGTACAGACTCCGTGTTGAGTTCCCCCGGAGCGGCAGGGGGTCGGGGAGAGGGGGTGGTGGTGGTGGCGGCGGTGGAGGAGGAGGAGGAGGAGGAGGAGGAGGAGGCGGAGGAGGATTCGGCGGTGGCGGCATCGGTGCTCCGAGGGGCCGGTATGGGCCTCCATCCAGACGCTCCGAATACAGAGTTGTTGTCTCCGGTAAGAGGGCTTTTTTCAACTCCGTGGGCGACCTGAGCCCGCACGCGTTTTACTTTTGTCTTGGGACAGGAGCTATTGTTGTCATCTTAAACATGCAAGGCACATTAATGAATGAATGAAGTTCTATGGTCACCCTTTTAACTTCCTGATAGATTACCGTTTACTGTCAAAAGTGGGTATCTTCATTTCCATCCACGGACTTTCGTTTGTCTGCTAACGTGCTCTTACACTGTTGTTTAAACCTTGTTATCCTAGAAAACAGCTGAATGTCACATGCCATTGATGCACATATGATTCGCAGGTCTTCCCCAGAGCGGCAGCTGGCAGGACCTGAAGGACCACATGCGTGAGGCGGGGGATGTGTGCTACGCGGACGTGTTCCGGGATGGGACCGGCGTGGTCGAGTTTGTGCGCAAAGAAGACATGACGTACGCCGTGAGAAAACTGGACAACACCAAATTCCGCTCGCACGAGGTATGTGTGCCGCTTTGAGTAACTCTAGGGATCGTAGTTTATGCCCCCCCACGTTTTTCTTTTCGGAGGTAAGTGCCTTGGCGTGCGCGGCGGCGGCGGTCGCCCACCCCCACCCCATGCGGCGCCTGTGGTGTTGTCAATGCGGCCCCCGGGGCCCGTGTGGTCGGTGCTAAGTTGTCTTCTGTCTGCCAGGGAGAGACCGCGTACATTCGCGTGAAAGTCGACGGCCCGCGCAGCCCGAGCTACGGCCGCTCCCGCTCTCGCAGCCGCGGCAGCCGCAGCAGGAGCCACAGCCGCAGCGCCTCCCGCAGCCGCAGCACCTCCCGCGCCCGGGGCCGAGGGTCGCCCCGATACTCACCGCGCCACAGCCGCTCCCGCTCCCGCTCCT
>OMKI01024057.1:0-11477 GCA_900302315.1 Phycis blennoides
TAACAGGGATAGGCTCTCTCAGTACGTTGACCTAAGGTCCTGCAGCAATAAACACACACACACACATACACACATACACACACACACACACACACACACACACATACACACACACACACACACACATACACACACACACACACACACACACACACACACACACACACACACACACACACACACACACACACACACACACACACACACACACACACACACACACACACACATACACACACACATAAACATACACACATACACATACACACATACACACACACACACAGAGACACACACACACACACACACACACACACACACACACACACACACACACACACACACACACACTCACACACACTCACACACACACACTCACACACACACACACATACACACGCTCACATGCTCTCTCACATCTGTCTCTCACACACACACACACACACACACACACACGCACACACTGGTGTTGTACGCACAACATTCCAGCCGCTTGTTCCTATAAAGGCCAAATGACACTTCTGCATCAGCATGTGAGAGAAGACTCACTTAGATTCACAGAGATCCACGCTGCTGCTCAATAGCGTCCGTGTTTCAGCTGGGTGGGAAACACATGAGACATGATACATACATGATATTCAGCACGACATATTGAAAGCTTTGCTTTTCTTTCCTTCTTTCCTTTTTCACAAGGCCGTATTGCCTTTTCCAACATGGTTTCAGTAAGAAGCGCCCTACTGCCCCCTTGTGGAGCCTACACGTTAGCCTGAGGGGGGCGGTGAAAGTGCAGGCAGCTCAGTGAAGACCCGCGGTGCGTCTCTGGAGTGGTGACGTGGGTCTTCAGCACCGCGCCGTGTGTGCAGAACTTTCCCTTTTAAGGCGGTTTGAGAACTGATGACAAATAAACACAGCGCTCAACACTCGCTAAACAAACGCGCACATTATAATATGCAAATAAGTGTATGCATGAACAGAAGTGTAAAACATATATGCATTGGAACTGGTGTGCATACACACACACGTCGGTGTCTAACACAGTTATATATGAAGTAAAATAGTTATCAATACAAATCGATAGTTTAATTGTCAATTATTTTTCTCTGTCAATCACTTTTGTTTTGCGTTATTTATTGTTTTTGACAAATTTCTATTGTGCCGTCTATTTTACAAATATAAATAACTGTTTGTTTTATTGTGGTGAACATTGAATGGACAAGTGTGTATCTCAACTTGGTGAGCAGTCTTCAACTGTTTCCACTTCAAATCTTCACACTCGGCCACCTCAGTGAAGTTATACCTCCACATTTGTTAGTCAACACATGTGTTGTTACTTCCTTCATTATGGTTTTATCTAATAAATGTTAGTAATGTATTAATGTTAATACATTATTTCACTTCCAGCGCTTCCGGCTAACAACCTGAAGATGCTAGTAAGGAAGTGTGGAATACATTTGGGCCAGCAGTAGCTCAGTGGGTAGAGCAAGTTGTCCACTAACTGTACGGTCAGTGGTTCGAGTCCCTTGATCTCCCCCCTCCAACACATTTTGAACCCCTCAAATGTTACTGATTGTGAGTCGCTTTGGACAAAAGCGTCTCCTAAATGCCCCTTTACAATTTTCTTTCTATAAATTAAATCTAAACTGTCGCTCAAAACTACTTTGGTTGCTAGCTTTTAAAACGATTAAAACAAGCTTTTGTTGACCCAGGTGGGCACTTAACATTTACTCAGGGTCTTGTGACAGATGTTGCCATCTGCCAACCCGTTGAGGAATTGATAGCACAATGTTCAAGTGAACTCATGTAGCCTGTAGGCACATCCCCACAGCTGAAACACAGCCTTGCAATGAAATACCCCATGATAATTGGGCATTTCATTAGCTTTACCAAACTTTACACAGACACACTACTAATACATGTTTTGCAGTTTCTGCTGTGTGAATGACGATTGTGAACATCAGTAGATACACACAAAAACAAGTACAACAACATTTTTCTTAAGAAGTCTGCCTTTATATTATTACAGGTGGTCCTCAGCCTACGACAAGATGCAGAAGTCATTCGTTATGATCTGAAGTTACTTGACAAACTAATTCAGTGTAGCAGTCTAATCAGTTATTCTCTCGGCCTCCTCGGAGTCTCTAGCAGACTTTCTGTTGGTCCTTTTGGCATTCACATGCAGTGCAGCAGTACACCAGCAGAGGGGACTCTTCTTCGGGGTTTAAGGCATTCAGAGGCGTGTAGCTCAACTAGCTAGCTTAGTCCAGTCATTCCGTGCTCAATCCATACTTGGTCTTCAGCTCCTCCACCATAGCAATGTATTCAGTCATAGCATCGTCCTGGCTCTTTCCTGTTACAAACAACCAGGACAAATGAACTTAATTATTTGACAACATAGTCTGAAGGTCAAATATTCAACTTTGTATGGCAGTTGAATAAACTTGCATTAATGGAAGTGAGGGAAACAGGAAATGGAGTGTGACATTTTTTCAAGTTAGAAAGAGATTAACATTTTTAGATTACCGCTCATCATTGCTAAACTGTCCCGCATTGTCCCAAACCAACATACTCTGTGTCCCACATTCGGTGCGTTGGGATCTGGTCCCCCTAGAGCTAGCAGTGGTGGCTCGCCGATGGAGCGATAGTCTGCTGCCTGGTGCTAATAGTTAGCATCTCTAAATAGCTCTTTGTGATACGTTTATTTGAGCGAGAACCGTCATTGGGCATGAATGTTACAATGAGTATCACACATCAAAATCACGCGCTGCCCAGGTGGATCTCCACATGTACCCGGCCACCGGTGTCCCGTCATTGTGAAGCCAGAGTGCCTCAGAAAAAGCACTGAATAACGTTTGTTTTAGTGACCGTGACAAAGGTTTGTGCAAGCTGGAATGCTAGTCATTATTTGGAATGCTAGTGTCATCATTTATGTTTATTCTGCACAATGGCCTTGTTTGATTTATGATCATTCTGTGTATTGGCTAGCTTCACATTTTTTAGGGGGGAAAGGGACATTTTTATTTTCATTTATTTTATTTTTATTATTTTTATTATTTATTGATCATCATCAATGTTATCATTAATTTCCTTACATTTAAAATAAATACATTTCAAAACTTTTGATTTCAATCTGGATCTCCTGGCAAGGTCTGTCTAAGTAAAATGTAATTTTACACATCAAGAACTTTGTTTAAAATATGTCTATTACTAACCTTTACATTACATTACATTACAAGTCATTTAATTACATGTTCTGTGTCGTACCCAGTTGACCCATGACATTTTTTTTAATGTGGGTGATTTTTTTTTTTTTGGAGGAAAATTCTATTTAAATAAGACCAAAAATGCCAGGTACATTTAATTGTAGCTCTCATTTAACTTTCACAGTTTCTACGTTCTGGGGTGATGCATGAGGTGGGCGTGACTTACCCACACTATTGATTGACTACTATATTGATTGACTACTGATTAGAAGCTAATGCAAACATAGCAGCTACAACATTTGAGCAAGGATAGACACACACACATCAAACACAAACACAAACACAGACACATACACAAACACAAACACAGACACATACACATACACAAACATAGCAACAAATCAACAAAACATTTACCCTTCACTGCGTCCCATGCGTTCCACTTGGCTTTTCCAGTTAGGTCAAACATTCCGGGGTAAGCTAGAGAGAGACAAAATGTGCACAGATAATCAGCACTACTAAGGTGCTGGCCCTACAGATTCTTCCATTGTGGTACTTGGACTGAAAACTGAAACCCAGAGGTGCAGCATTTACAGAATACTCAAAGGTGGACATTTTCATGGGAACAACCATAATATTTATTTTTTCTTGCTGGATTTACTTTCTAAGCAGTAAAAAGCAAAATCGGCTTATGACTATAGTCATAAGCAGACATGATGCACGATGAATACCATTGCACTATAAACCATTGCGACATGTTCTAAAAAACGAATAAAGTTGGCTTAGTTGGTTACAGACAACTACAATCAACATTGCACTGAGGAAAGTACAACGTTTGCACATTTAACAGTACAAGGTAATCAATCATCAGTACCAAACATGTTGAACTTGGCTAGTGTTACCCTACACTGGATAGCAATAAATAAGAAACAATAAATCTAATTAAAATAATATTCACCCATTGTCACCAGAAGTATGCCTGTGTGTGTGCAGTGATAGTACAGTAACAGTATGTGGTGGTAGGTGTGTGTGCAGTGACAGTACAGTAACAGTATGTGGTGGTAGTGTGTGTGTGCAGTGACAGTACAGTAACAGTATGTGGTGGTAGGTGTGTGTGCAGTGACAGTACAAACAGTATGTGGTGGTAGGTGTGTGTGCAGTGACAGTACAGTAACAGTATGTGGTGGTAGGTGTGTGTGCAGTGACAGTACAGTAACAGTATGTGGTGGTAGGTGTGTGTGCAGTGACAGTACAGTAACAGTATGTGGTGGCAGCGTCAGAGGGAGGAGTCGTACCCGTGCTGTTGTCCCCCACAGACGCCTGCTTGAAGAGGGCGTAGATCTTCAGCATCTCCGCATCCGCTGGTTTGGTCTTCAGCTGCTTCACCTCGACGGCGGCAGCATCAAATCTAGCCTGAAGCAACAGAGAGAGAAACATTCCAACTGTATTACTCTCATGGTGTTGACAGCTCCTCCCCAGCAACTTGCAGTGAATCCAGGTACGTCCAAGGTAGGGGTTAGGCATCTTGCTTCAGGATGCCTACAGGTTAGGTTATAGCATTGCCTGTCTGGTCTGGGACTGCAAGCTTATCTTGGAGGCAAACACAACAGTTTGTTCCGTCGTGACAAAACCACCCGAGCTGAAGAAAACATATAGCTGTGTTTACAGTACTTGGGGCATAACAGCTGCATTAGAGTGCCTCTGGTGGTTTTCATGAGAGGACAAAGAGGCTATTGATTAGCTCAGAGTCTTCGGCAGCCCCTCAGCTCGCAGCTGGTTGGCTGCCAACTAGGGCAGAGAGGAAGTGAATAGACTAACGAGCAGAATTCAAATGAAAAGGTAGTCAGTTGGGAAGAACCACCTTTGCCTGCATTGTATAACTTTACTTCTTTATTGAGATCTCATCTTAATGGTCACCCAGTAGGCTCATAAATGTTTCTCAATACAAACACACCCAACATGAATGCATGGATCTATCTACTCTATCTAGCAGGGCAGCCACGACACAAAATCTAAATATTTCGCAGTAACCAGGAAATGCAACGTGCAAGTGCTAGTGTCCTTAAAGTATTGTGCCGGTGGTTTTAACTTCTGTAACAATACGCAAACTGCTTGTCAGAGTGTCGCAATTGGGTTTGGTATATGTTCTCCTTTTGGCCAAAGGCCACTGATAACAAAAGCGCAGATCGGATTGCAGAGAAGTGGTTACAGAGCAATAATAGGTGATCTGCGGCTCCCGCACCACGTCTGCTCTCGGCTGCCACAAGACGACAGACATCATTACTGATTCACCTTCCTTCAAAGTGTCAAACATGCTATTGTTTATCCATTTTCAGTTCAAGATGAACCATGACTGAACAATACGTAAGATTGTTACAGATGTGTGGATTATTTTCATAAACATTCGTTTTCACTTTGACCCTTAACTGAGCTAAAGGTCGTTGAAGATCTCGAACACACACAAAAAGAACAGGGTGCAAAGCACTCGAAATAATGCATGCTGTGAAGGCTATTGTCAGAGTGAACCCCTGCCTCAAAACGTGCCAGTATCTTCAAAGTATGATTATGAAACGATATCCCTGACAAGAGTAGTTTGATTCGCAGTCAAGAGTAACACATCGAGTTGACGCGTAACACTTGATCGCTACAATCAAACGCCTTCCATAAAGAAAAAGGCCACATAGTAATGGCGTGGTCTGGATGGACCCCGCGACCAATGGCAGGCAGAAATAACGGTGGCAGTGCGTTGTAAATAAATACTAACAGTCGCTATTCACATTTGTAATATCAAAATGATACACACCTTAAGATCAGCCATTGCAAAACCGTTTGAAATGAGGACCACTTTCTACTACAAAGGCAGACCACTGGTGTGAACAATTCCACTACTTTGTGCAGCGCTGATGCGCCCCTCGGTAGCAGTACGCCACGGAACGAGGCCACGCTATTGGTGGATTGACCGGTTGCCTTAAAGGCACACGTCCCATTGGTTGAGGTGAGAGCAGAAACCAATCAAATCCCTGGGTTTGGAAACGCGAGCGCGTCTACTGAAACTAGGGCAAGGGGTACTGGACCAAGGAGTACTGGGCCAATGTCCATGTGAATGAATTTTCATGCAGCCTGGTGTTTATGGCATGTATGTCCATGCCGTGTATACTATATATATTTATATTTATAATATTGGAATTGACTTGACATGGTGATACACGATTTAATTGTTAATCAGTAAATGTATGTACAGTTAGTTAAAGGATACAATGTGGAGCCGAGTTTATTTTGAGCGCAGGCATGCCCACACCGTTAATCAGCAATTGATGCTCGCAGGCTCGATACTCGACACATCGGGTCTGCAGAGTCAACTCTGGCGACTGCTCCGGTCTATCAAAAATAGCGGAAGCATAACCAAAACATACAGCGACGACACATGGTCAAAGCTTTTGCCAATGTGATTTAAAAAAAGACTATTCTGTACAAAATCAGGCAGGCACCATACCATAAGACAACGGTAACATTTGATTCCAAACTGACATCGTTCATACATTTCGATTATGTCAAGTGAAGTAGTTGTAACTGTGCGTTTAGTAAGGTCTTTTGAGTACAGGAATTTCAAACCTGTTGTATTTCGTGGAGTGAATTTAGACCAGACCGTAGAAGAATTTATCAATCATGTCAAAGCCGGTGAGTGTTGTATTCCATAGTGAATGTAAACTAAAATAGATGTCGGAAGTATAGAATGTCGAGTAGATTCATTGCACGTCTTCCCACAGATGTATCAACAAGAGCAGGTCTTCCACCTCCATTCAAAAAGTTTGGATATGGTAAGTTTATCTGAAATCTAAATACAATGCATTCAGGAATGTTAGAACAGGCAATCTGTTATTAGCAATTAGAAGTTACATTTGCAATGTTTAATGTTTCAGCTAGCTCGTAGCTTAAAACGACTTGGACATATCTTTAGTCAATGCTGATCGATAGTGATTTCAACAATGTTCAAGAATCTGAACTTCCGACATTTCTAAAACTCCTCCCACTACCATCGGACAGAACATGGTTCTGTTAGATTTTTGCGCCTCCTTGTGTACTAGGAATCATAGTTAGTGCTATGAGTGTGTCCTGTACCTGTTTGTCCTATGATGACACCTCTGTTAAAATGGCCTATTAAGTATTATATTCAATTATTGGACATTCAATACATGACACAAGACATGAAACACAAATACATAAATAAAACCCCAAACAGGAAGGTGAACACATTTCCTGTATGTTATGTTCTTGACATAACATGGTTCTTGTTTTATTTCTAGACACAATGAAGATAATTCACCAAGCACATGGAGCCAAGGTACAGAGGGTCTGCAGGAGCTGATATTCTAGGGGCCCCAGTAGAGGGGCAGGGAGAGGGTGTTCTAGGGGCCCCAGTAGAGGGGCAGGGAGAGGGTGTTCTAGGGGCCCCAGTAGAGGGTCTGCAGGAGAGGGTGTTCTAGGGGCCCCAGTAGAGGGGCAGGGAGAGGGTGTTCTAGGGGCCCCAGTAGAGGGGCAGGGAGAGGGTGTTCTAGGGGCCCCAGTAGAGGGGCAGGGAGAGGGTGTTCTAGGGGCCCCAGTATGGAGGGGGGATCCATCAACACTACATCGCTACCTGTGGGGGAAAGGAGACCCAACAATGTGAAAGAAACAAGTTGGCTAAAGAAAGATTCTCCTTTCAGACGAACGAGTTGGTGATGAGTTTGGATGATGACGACACACTCATCCTGCGGCCGGGACGGACTCTCTCAGATGCTGGAGTCGGTGAGGACAAATACCACAACGTTATCATTATTTAGTACCGCTGAATTTATTACAATTTACTTCATAACCATCATTTCGTCATATACTACAATTTACTCATTTATTGCAGTGCCCATTGCAGTGCCCCTGTCTGTTAAGAACGGGCCAGTTACATACATGCATACATACATACATACATACATACATACATAGTCCTCACTTTTATAGGCAGGTTTATTAACTAGTTTTTATTCATTTAGCAGACACTGAATTCCAAAGCGTTTTGCAGTGAATTGTAGATGACTTGTCATTAAGGGGCATGACTCAGGGCATACTGCTCAAGGGTACAAACGGGCTGGGCAGCAGATATTGGGGTTCAATCCCTGAGCCTCCCGGTTGGGGGAGTCACCCTAATCGCGAGTGTCGTCTGTCCTTTTTGCTGTATGTTAGAAATACATATCGCCTGGATGCACACATTCACATCTTGACACAGCCGTTCTCACGGCTCACATGTTTCTGAATTGTTAATGAATGTTTCATACATAGGTGGGTATATGAAACATATCTGTGGTAATGTTTTGTTCCCTCTCATATTTTCCATTGTACTTATGGAGTCGATTCCAGTTGTGAGTTGATAACTGTGTTGTGTTGTTACAGCCAATGAAACGGAGATCGCTTTCTTCAGTGCAAAAGACTACGGTCTTTTTAAAGCCAATCCTCAGACTGGCTGGTGATGACAGCCCAGCGCGCCCCACGCTGAATAACACACCATGCTGCACGGACTGATGCTGCACAGCCATGTTTCAATTTGGACACCGATTAACATATCAAAGATATCGGTGTAGTTTATTTGTGATGTTTTTGAAGGCTTACCTGTGTTGAACGTGGCTTTCATCATAAGGAAATGCAGCAGGTGGGACTTATATTGGGACGATATTACAGTTGCTGTTTTCAATAAGTAGCCTACTATGATTGCTGCATTATTTTATTTTATTACAATTTCATATTTGTCTCTTTTGTGTTGAAGTTATCTAATGATGAATAAAAAAGCTCCAGAGGTCCAGAATGTGTTTTTGTCAGTGTGTGAGTCTTGATTCAGTAACTGAGTACCGGTAGGTTTCTGCCCCAACTAAGAAAGTAAGATAATCTTCCTAATCCCAAATGAATAATGAAATAAGGAGTACATGAAATAAGGGCAGTTACTCTGCTATTGGTAGAAACCTGTTTGTACCACACTCAACGAAGTATGAAAATACATGGTAAACTCCACTAATCCAACTAATTGCTTGCCTCGAAAACATTGCTGTTGCTTGTTGTATGGGGCTGAAGGCCACCTGAATCCACAGTTACATCCTTTTACACACTACATCCTACGTGTAAATAGATATTGTGAGAAAACGGAGGACAAATGCGATCGTTAAGGAAATTATTGGCAACAGTGGTTGCACCTTCACTGCTTGATTCCCCAAAAGAGGAGACCCCAACAGGGTTGGGATTGGTTGTGGAATGTCACGCCTGTCCAATTTAACTCAGTGTTGCAATCACAAAATCACAAAAGATTAAGCTATGGCATTTTAACATTTTTAAATTGTTAAATGTTAGCAATGGCATATTGTTGAATAAGTGCATCATAAAAGTATAATTCAGGTAAAACAAATGTGATGTGTTGTGTTATCCGCCTGTTTATCCATTAGGTTGAGTCCATGAGGACCTGATAGAGAACAGGGAGAACAGCGTGGTCCTGATGGTGGTGTAGCATCTCATCAAGGAGACATCTCAGACCATGCAGTAGAAGATGCTTCACCACTGGTGGTTCCATTAGTCCCCCTCATCACTCACCCTAGCAGGAGGCTGTCACATCATGTGACTTGTGATGAACCGCTTCTGGAAAAATGGCAAAAACATCTCATTTTTTGATTCCCCCGTTGTGACTAACTTCGAACCGCCACCTCTGTATGAAGAACTAAAGTCTTGAAGAGGACTTTTAAGTACACAAGTGCATTCAATCAGTCATCCATCATTTTTGCAACTAAACTCACATTAGGGGTCTACATGTCTCAGAGATTGTTTTTGTCAAGAGATCATGTGCATTCACATTTCAGACCTTGACGGAAATGGAAATCACCTATTCAACAATGTATGGTAAATACTTTTGCATACAATATATGTAAGTCATTTCACATCCAAAGGTAATATAATAATTTAAATTTGTATTAATACAATATGTAACATATCCACTAGCTCATAGCTTAAATTGACCTTGACCTTGTATCTGTAGGCAATGCTGATTGATAGTATGAATGAAATCACATCCAAGAACTGCTATATTCTATAAATAAAAAAAGCTTTCCAGCCTGTACCTCTATTTTTGTTTACAATAATCTTACTCTCAACACTCCCCAAACCCCTCCCACTCATGCCATACACAGCCCAGCTACACTAGTCTGTGTCACAGTTACAGCCAGGTAGAGTGGACAGCACTCTTATTGATTTATTTGAATTCGGAAAGGCTCTCACCATCTGACTGGGAAGGGCTCAATCTTACACATTGCCACCTTTTACCTGTCCCGAGCCTGCAACAGGCTCTTACAGTTGGCGCTTACCGGTACTGGTGCTCTATTCCATCAAACCTGAAGGATCAAATCCGATAGGTGTCATCCATTGCCAATTACAGTTTGATTTGGAGCAATGTTATAAAACAGAAGGAAGTGAATCTGAAGGCCATTTTACATGTCTTCAATGCAGAATGCAATCTTTATTAGTAGATATTGTCATTATCATTAGAAAGTAGATTATATCGAAGTTGATTATAGTTTGACAAGTAAAATATCTAGAAATTAGTTTTTTACAGAATGAACGTGATGTTAGTGTAGACGAGTGTGCGCACGTGTTGCACACTTCAGGCAGCAGTTGTACCGTCAGACAATTTCAAAAGACATCAATGTTCGCCATTACCGAGAACCAATCAACAGTCATCTGGCATTTCCGGTCACTTCAATGTGCTTCACTTCTTTGTTTCTCAGCCGTCCGCCATGGCCCCATTGGTTATCCCTACTTCCTGGTCTGTGGGCGGAGGGCGGGCCCTCTTGCCCTCCCAGCCGCGGCGGATCTTTGCCAGCCTGCGACCGAGGCAGGGCAGGGCCAGGAGCAGTCTGCCCACCAGCACCACGCAGGGCAACACCAGGGCCAGCAGGAACAGCGGTGGGAGGTAGTAGGTGTAGGTGCCAGGGGAGAAGGCCATGTCCCAGCCGAAGAACAGTGTGTGCATCACGACCAGCGTCAACGCAGTGTAGCCCAGGCCTGACTGCACGATGCACACACACACACACACACACACACACACACACACATGCACACACAGTTTGTTGACATGTATCTGCTAATATAAATTAAGTAGATCTATACAGAATCAACTTATGATGGAATGATTTAATGATTGGTCTAAGCTGAAAATCATTGTGAAAAGTGAAAATTGATTAAAATGACAAATGTTCCCAAATCACATTATACATT
>OMKI01024059.1:7694-20481 GCA_900302315.1 Phycis blennoides
CAGCTTATATCCCCTTCTGCCCGTCTCCTCATAGAACTCTTGGCAGGGTTTCTAAAGGTCTCTCTATCTCTCTCCCTCCCTTTCTCTCTCTCTATCACTCTCTCCCTGTATCTTTCTCTCTCCCTCTCTCTGTATCTCTCTCTCTCTCCCTGTATCTCGTTCTCCATCTCTCTCCCTCCCTCTCTCTGTATCTCTATCTCTCTCTACCTGTATCTCTTTCTCTCCCCTTCTCTCTGTCTGTCTGCCTGTGTGTCCGGCTCTGTCTGGGTGTACAGTTTCTAATCCGTTGTCCAGTTTCCCTGGTCCCAAGCCAGCACCTGGCACTGTGCTGGAGGAGCCGGAGGACACCCTATCCTCCAGCCTCCCCCTCTGAGGAGGAGACAGGGTGGCCCCGGGGCGCCCCCTCTGGGTGGGTTTATGTGAGGGGCCTGCGGGGATGTGTGGTCCCACTACCCTGGATGTACCCTTCTTTGAGATCAACCAGGCAGGTCTTACAGGGCAGACTACATGTTGTTTTTGTTATTACCGACCTCCACAATTGAGCCAATCAGAAGTTGGCTTCATTGTCTATTGAGGTGATGCAATATACATCACGATAATAATAATAATAATAATAATGATAATAATAATAATAAATTTGATTTATATGTTGTTTTTCATGAATCCCAAGGTGATCATCAGTGATAAAGAAAAAAACAAGAACAAAGCAAAACCAATTCACCTTCCATCATGTTGAGCACGATGAAAGTACGCATACTAATATACATGAGCGTACCAATATACGTGAAGCGGTTCAACATTACGGTATGATTCACTGGAACGAACCACCACAGAGTCTGCTTGATGCAGCAAGGCGTACACAACAGTAACATGGCATGGCAGTCCGCCTGCCTCCAAAATCAAAACGGTACGCTCTTCATGCTGACGTTCTTATAGTGATGACCTCTACTCCTCTCCTTAGGGCCATTCTTCCTTCCTAGTAGACTGTCCAATTTAAAAAGTAAAGATAAACACATTCTCCCTGCTGATGTGATATTTACTGGGATGAACAGAGGGACTAAATTATACAACGATAAGATCTGTTAGGATATGGCTGATAGGGCTATCATCTTCCGAGGGACTAAGTGTGTGTGTGTGTGTGTGTGTTGCATCACGTAACTACCTATCCATACACTGCTGAGTGTCTCAGTCACTCTCTTATCTGGCTTTGCAGCAGTCTATTAAAGTGTACCACAGTATAGTGTTTTTTATGGGTCCATCTACACTGTACTAGGTGACACTATTTATTATCATGACTACCCCTGAGTCCCGTGAGAAGATGCTCGCCTCCTGGCCTCTCACTCTGCAGGAGCGCTGCCTATTTTACTAAGATGTAACACTAAGAGCCATTTAGCATTAACAGTGCTCACCTGCTGGGCTGTTCATCATTATGGCAAAGGACGACCTACTGGCGGGGAGGGGGCACTGGCCCCATCTTTGAACCAGTCCCATGAAACCAGTTAACCAGTAGCTCATTTTTCTCCACCAGCAAAGGGTTCTTAAATGATGTCCCACTCTTTCCTTGACCTCTGACTCACTAACGGCACTTCTGCATAATAAACAGCTCCAAGTTCAGTCGTCCAATCCTTGGTCTTGTTTGACTGAAGCTGGTCAAATGAGGAGTCCCTACTTTCTCCCTAATGAGGTGCTTCTGTACTCCTTGCCTCCAGTCTGGTGACGCCCATTAATTTGCATCACCTCACCTGGTGTGCTGGTGTCTCTGTGAGGTTCTATGGCGAGGGAACGTGAGAGGAGCTCAATCATATTACAGAGCTGTCTGATGACACGTGTGTCAGAGCAGCAGCTGGGTTCGACATGCCGACAGTCACTCACCGGCACTGCTTAACCCGTGATTAACACCGGGCCAACGGCTGGAAAACGCAGCAGCAGGGGGAAAAAGATGGATTCCCCACAAAACCCATGGGAGCCTCTTTCATGTGGCACATTCTCCAAGTCTGAGCTCATTTCCACTCTTCATGGTTCTGCTCTCCCCTGCTGATGTGGTTAGTACTCCCCCACCTTCACCACCCTCCTAATGCTGGTCGCTATAGTCCACAAACACACACGCACACACACACATCAACACACCAACACACAGACTTGCTACCAGATGTACACAGTTGATGATGACCGTCGGGGATGGAAAAATCTAGCGGTGATGGGAAGTCTTCCTGACATCAACTTGTGTGTGTGTGTGTGTGATATGAGTTCCCTGCAACCATGGAAACGCCACCACCACCACCACCACCCACCGCGGTGAGAGTATGTCATAGTGCAGTGCGAGAGGATGCTTGTGCTACTGAAGGATGTTGTGTTTCCACCAGAGCTTGAGGCGCCACATCTGGAACATCTGGAGAAGGGCTCGCAGGTAACACCGCAATGTTACTGTTTTACATGGTAGCCATGTGAGGGCTCTCTGGTTCTCTGGTTTGCTACTCACTGGGTGAGGGGGTTGCCTGGCGGTTCACCCACCAAGGCCATGGCACTGAAACGACCTCTCCCCCTTACCCTGCGAAAAATATGCAGAGACACAGTTCTTCTCAACCACCTCAGAAGAAAAACCTCCCACACAAGAAGCTGTGTCCAGCTATGCTGTCCTGCTTTATACTATCACTAGTAGTAATTTCGGCCATTTCATCCAAAGCCATTTCCTCTAGATACATGGCATGAAGGAGAAGGTAGAGCATCTTGCTCAAGGATGCTGCAGGTAAACCTGCCGATGTTGGGGGTTCAAACCCAGACCATTTCAGCTGGGTGTCAAACACCGTCACCACCAGACTGTGTGTGTGTGTGTGAGAGAGAGAGTGCCAGCGAGTGCCAGCAAGTGCCAGCTGAAACCCAATGCTGCGGAGGAAGACAGCGGGGTCGAAGGGCAGGATCACTCAGCGCCAAGGTCCACCATCCCGTTACTCAACCTTGACGATCAGATAAGGTGTGAGGGAACCTAGTGAGCCCTGGGGAAGCGGAGTCAGTGTTGAGCAGCAGTGAATGGCCTCAGTGTAGCCAGGGCCCATAGAAAGTGGTGAGTTGACATGATGCCTTCCTCTTTTACATTATGAGTATTATAGTGCACAGTGGACCGAGTGGTATCAACTTACCACTAATGTTTTACATTATGAATTCTAAATCACGTGACCAGCCACAAATGCTTGACGAAGCTTCAGGCTCTTATATTTTCTTCTATGAAGAGTCCTATGATTTAAAAACAGAACAATTCTTCAATTCTTGTTGGAAGACAGTTTAGAGTGGCATACTCCTGTTGTCATAATAGTTGTACCATCAGGAAAGGCTGGATCTGTACTGCTTGTGGGACTGCTTGAGGAACCAACAAACACACCTACAAAACAAACAATACTGCATCTACATGACATCTGTTTCACAATGAATACGAGGGGAGTCATATCATATGATGTCATATGATATCACCGGAGAATTAAAAAGTGCACACTGATATTTATGTGGTCTAAACTCACATTAAACGCCGAGATGAATATTGTGGGATTTTTGTCCCAAATGAGTCCAGGGTCTATTATGGTCTGGATTGCTGTATGTGTAGTCATGATGACTCAGGGTTTGCTCATGTCTGGTCAGGGGGTTGAGTGGAGACATGGGGAGCTGCGGTCAGTCATGACAAAGTATCCGTCTGGCAGTGGCAACAGTTACATCAACCTGGGATGACGCAACTCCAACCAGAAATCAGACACAAATATCACACCTTTCACTTTTATTTGTAGCAAATGCGGCATGATATTCAACCAAGGGCTTTGGACAGCTCAGACAAGGACATGTTTCAGTCTGAGGTATGAATGGGAGACACAGGTGAGGCAGAGGGGAGCGGGGCTCTTTAATCTAAAGATGATGATACATTAGTGATACATAGTACATTTGATCAGAGGAGCCGCTGGAGGGAGTCTAGCAACCTGGCCTTGGAGTCCCCATTTCCTTTTCCTTTTTTTTTTTTGTTCAGCCTGCAGTCGTCTGTGAAACACAATATGCCCTGCATACAATACACAGATTCATCTTCCAGAAGCCGAGTGTCCCTCTCAGTATCAGCCTCCATCACAGAGCTCCGTGAGGACGGATGCAGTGACTCACGGCGCCGCGACCAGAGGGTTTATTAACGTGATCTGACGTCCAAATCCCACATCATCCCACTGGCATTTAAAATGCCACAGCAAAACGTAGCTGGCGTACGAACCGTGCAGGGACGCATCAGACCAGTGCACCAGTGCATGAGGGTCACATACATGTTGAAAAGCTGCCTTCAAACAATGTAAGGTGATTTCAAAGGATTCACGGTTCGTAGAAAGGGCTTCAGTCTCCATGGTGCCACAACCTCATTCTACACAACACCTCTAAACTCATGCATTCACTTACCTGAACCATCATTGCAATGTAAATGAAAAAGCATTTTGTCTTCCTCGAGCCAAACAACAATGAGTCGAGAATCAAAGCAACTTTTCATTATGCTCAGCGTTTCATGTTTGCTTCACGTGATCAGTGAAAGCAATTAAAAAAGAATAACAAAGAATGTAATGCCTCCATTGTTCAGACATTTGTATGAGCCGAAATGCCATACTTTACAGTTCTGTGAAGGAGCTGTTCATCCAGGAACACCAGGTGTCCCTAGGGCCTCTGAGCTGTGAAACGCCAAAGATTATAAATGGATCAGGCGGGTAACCGAAGGAGAATACGGGGCCAGTTCTGACGTATCTTAAACAGTTGTGCTGATGGAGCGCACCCCACTGAACAACATGATTGGACTCTAAGTACTGAGCAATAATTAGTGCTAGAACGAATGCGCTGGAAGGGCTGTGTTCTAGCCGCCACTGATTGAGATCATGTTGGTTCAGTATGTAGACAGCAACAAACCTGAAAGGCTGAATTCATCAAAGTTGACATATACACTGCCTGGAACTCAAGCATTGCATGGCCATGAATTACTTCTTCTCTAATGCTCATATGACAAATAACTTGAAGAGTAAGTGTCCCTCAACTCAAGTAATGGAATTTGTGAAATGCCGCTTCAATACACAACATCACAGTTCTGATCTTGAGTTGTATACCGTTACTTGCGCTGTAAAGGTAATACTGAGACTTTGAAAACCCTGATGCACAATTTCTACACAACGCAAGCCCTTCTACACAAAGCTTCCATTCTCTGGAAGCTTTAGGAAGGTTCTTTAACCTCAGGTCCATTCATCTCCGTCAGACGGCCCTTATGGCTGGCTGCGGGGGGGCCCAGTGGCTCCACTTCCTCCAGACGGAATGGGTCTTTATTTCCATCTCTGACAACAGGGCTCCTGTGCAGAACAAGGGCCTCGCAGGGGCCATGTTTTCCCTGTCAGCGCCTACTATTTTCTCTCAAGGGCCCACAGGATTGTGGCTGATCGAGCCCTGCTCTCGGTAAGAGCTGCCATTGCAATAGGTGTTATTCCCTCTGTATGTGTGGGTTTTTATATGTGTGTGTGTGTGTGTGTTTCTGGATCAATCCCCCGCACTCCTAGACAACCAAACAGATGTTTGTGTCCTTCCCGTTGGCTGAGATTCAACAGGATGAAGAGTATGTTTGGTGGATTTAATGCTGTCCTCCCATGGTCGCTCCCCAGTGTCCTAACATCTTAGTCACCTCACGAGGCCTTCTCAGGGGAGAGAATCCCTCTAGCACCCCCCCTTCACCAACCTTAACCAAGACCCACTGAGGGCCGTAGCCTAGCTGGCTATCACTTTCTTGCTTGAAGTGGTTTTGTCCTATGTTGTTATTCGGAGCCTCTGCAGAAGATTGATGGGACCCTGTGTTAGGGACTTGGAGACAGGTGTGAAGGGGCCAGTGTACTCGCAGAAGCTGGTAAATGACAGAGAGAAGACCCCTCATTTCAGAAAGCAGGACTGGACTGCCAACGCCCTCTACCTCTAAATTACAATATTTCCCTGGAGACTCTTCTGGCCTTCCTTCTGCTGCGTTTATGCAAGCTATTCATTAAAGGCTCAAAAAGAACTAACTAAAGATCAAATTTACTTTGTTGTGTGTCAGGGAGCAAGTTGCATGAATGCAGAATGGCAACGTTACAGTCTTATTTGGCACAGTGCAGCACTGTGGGGGTTGTACGTATGAGTCCCACTCCTGTACTTTGCTGTACCTTGTACTTTCATGTTGTTTGTTGGACATTTGGTTGCTGAGCACCTGGATGCCCCGTGGTTAACATGGTTTACAAGGTGCAACTATGTGCAGCTTGTGTGTAATTGCAGTTATTATTGACATCAGCCGGTACTTTAAAGGTGGGAGTTACTCTCGGGGTATCTGCTTGTATTTGGGCTCTGAACGGGAAGGTGAGGTCCAGTTGGCCATTGGTTGGAAGGGGTGAAGGAGCGGAGTGACTTTGGCGGCTGAACTGGACAGACACAGGACAGACATGGACTGACACATCAGCACTGGGCAGTAAAAGTGTCACCCGAGCGTTGATGTGGGGGTATCCCGGATCGTGTGATCAAATGATGAACCCTTCTGACTGGACAGGGATCGTTCTGATTCTACGTCGCTAGAGTTCTCTCTGTGTTAAATGTATTACTGGCAGTGGTGCTCTGAGAAGGACAGTTAAATACCTCTTTATGACCAACATCCTGTTCTTCTGCTTAACTTAACTCTCCCTGTACATTTTCCCCGCCACGGTTTTGGAGCCGTGGTTCCTCGGCATGTTCCTTGTTGCCATTGCAAAGTGCAGGTGAAGCCCCAGAACACATCTGGTAAGACAATACATCACAATAGGAGGGTCGTGATTCATCAAAAATTACTAATGCTGTTAATACAATACATATGAATATAGTATTTTATAATTTATGATGTATTGCAACTTTTATGTCTTTAGTGTTGACAGAATGATCTGACAACATTTAGATTTACAACAATGCATTAAATATGATATCATGTTTTTCTCATTATTGAACTACAAGCCAACAAACCATTGGTCAGGACAATAAACTGAAACTTCCTTACCATACATTTAATATCAATATTGTTTCTGAATCTCTGTACCTTCTTAAGAAAACACAAAAAAGATATCGCAATTTTGGCTTCCACAAGGCATTCAAAATAGGGTTCCATGATTCACAAGAATGTCTTCTCCTTGTCATCTTATGTTCTTAGTTTCACGGCTCAAAACCCCACTGCCATGTCATGTCACTCCTTATAAACATGTGCAGCGGGAGCGTGGGTGATCATCATGATGTTGACGTTCCCCTCGTCTTTGTGGCTCGCCGCAGAGTCAGCAGGTCACACACAGGCCTCAGCACAAAGGCCTCCTCTGTTCCCCTTCCACCCCCCCATCCTGCCTGTCAGAAGCAGCCTCTTCACAGGCCCTGGAGGAGGTTAAAGGCCAGGAGATTCTCTGGTTCAGTCTCGTCGTGGTGGTAGTGGTGGTGGCGGGCTGGAGGTTGAGATGGTGATGGTGGTGGTCGAAGACGAGGTGGTGTTGCAAGATGGGGGTGGTAGTGGTGGAGGAGGTGGAGCTCTAGATGTTGATGGTGGAGGTGGTGGTGGTAAAGGTAGAGATGGTGGTCATGGTTGGCTTTGGTAGTGGTGGTGGTGGTGGTGTTGCTGGTTGGGGTAGTGGTGGTGGTGGTGGTGTTGCTGGTTGGGGTAGTGGTGGAGGTGGTGGTGCTGGTTGGGGTAGTGGTGGTGGTATGGCATATTTCAAGTCAAATAAGTAGCTTGACTCCCAAATGGGAATTGACATGTATAATGGAATGGCTATAGACATGTATAGGACAATAAAATCAATCAATCAATATGGACTAGGTTAATTTAATGCATTCTCATCTCACGTAAAATTATGGCCAGCAGACCAGACCTGTCTAACAGAGAGCTGTGTTCCCAAACGGTTCCTCCGTGCACTTTTCTTCTATGAATAGCAACAGGGCTAACGTACCCCCATCCTCAGCCAACCTCCCGCACGGAACAGATACTCATCCTGAACAATGGCTCCTCTGACTTCTCAGTGGCCAAAGATTCAGGGTCAACCACACTAATGAAGTGTACAAAATGGTCCTGGTAATTCACTGGGTAAACCCTGACACATACAACCACAAACTCAGCCTTGGGGGGGGCAGCTGCATGGGGGCAGCTGCACGGGGGCGGAAATTTAAGACGAGGAAGTTGTTACATCATTTCAGTCATTGTGAACTTAATTGCCCTACATTGAGATCTGGTCACAGTCTGGTTGATGTAATCGTACCACGATGATGATGATGACGACTGCGGTGGAGGGTTGGAAGAGAGGTTCCCTGGGGGGAGTTTATTCAATTTAAGGAGCCGTGGCCCCGTCATCTTGACCTCCTTCCAGCTGGGAACTACAGAGGACCTGACCTGTAGGGTCTGCTAAAGCAATACATAGAAATAACTTTATCAAAGACTCGCCTACCGCCTTGTCTGAAAAGCAGGAATAAGTGGTTTATTCCTGGCTTTCGCACGTGATTCCATGTTTTTCCATCTCTAACACTTAAATGTATTACAGAAATGGAAGTTGAGTTGGTGTTACGTTAACTATATTAGACTTGCCTTGCCAGTTCATTTCTTAATCATAGTCACGGCTCATTTATGAAACTAGCAGAGCCAAAGCAGGCTGGGAGCAGGTCCGCCCTGCTCAGCGTACCAGAGGATATTCTAGGATACCAGAGCAGTAGTCTGACAATTTCTGCTGGTTACTTGATGCCGTTTTCTGTTGGATGAATTCCTTCATTGCATCAGAAATGGCTCAAACTTTTTGGGAGTGCTATGCCATCAATAATTAATGGAAGTGGCACATAACTTTATTCAATTGGTGAACCAATGTCTTTTTTGAGAGCTGTATTGTGTTGAGTTTTGAGATGCCTTGTCAACAGATTATGCACAACAATCAGTCTGATTGATTTTGTCTTGCGTGAAGTTTGAGGAATTATTTTCCTATTACATAGCCCGGCTCCAGAGCAAATTAAGGCAAAAAAGCTCGTAGACCATCTGTTTAGTTTTTTGTGTAAAGATTATTTAATTTTAAAAGCTGAAATCCACTGAAGGTTTTCTGGTGACATCACCATGAAGCATGAGTAAGCTTTTGTATATCAAACACATGATCTGCCTTTGAATTATTCGTTTTTCATAACTGTCTCTTCCTGCTACATCATTAAAATGGATTGTACAAAGGAAGCTGTTGTAGGGCTCAATCAAACAAGCATGTAATAATGATGCTCCCTTCCATTCTGTCATTAGGAGGATTCATTCAGCATCAGTAATAATGGCCGTTACTAATTAGCAAGGCCTAAAGAACCTAATGAGTCGATGCTGGAGAGTAACTAATGGATTGATCCAGGTGATTCATGCTATTAATTTGGCAGCAGTTTAAGCGTTGGGAACCCCTTCAGGGTCTCCCTCAGGACAGACTCGGCACACAGCAGAACCCATCCATCACACGTCCAATCCCTTTCCCCGTATAACTGTCTCTCCTCTTTATGAATCACCACACCGCCACCGCCATGACTTAACCAACTCCGACTTCTTTCCCAAGTTCCAGCACCACCAGAGTTTGGTGAGTTTGGAGTTTGGCAGCTCCACTCAGCCCATAATTGTTCCCGTCAGCGAGAGGGAGAAAGAGGAGTCCTGTTCAGGTGAGGGCTGGAGCGTGACTGGGAGCCGGTGAGACCATGCGAGGGATGATGTCACTGCACGTTCTTCTCCTCATTCGGTGCGCCGGAGACGCCAGGCTGACAGGAACTTTATGCTGGCTCTTCCTGCTTGTCTGGAATTCTGCAATACTATCCCCCCTACCCCCCATTTGTCAGTCCCTATCTGGAAACGTCTTCCCCCTCGATTGTCTGTCATTAAGTCTTTTCATAAGTTTAATACATTTACAGCATGCTGATGATCAATCTGCAGGGAGCACATTACATCAGAGAACACGCCTCCGTCTTGAAAAGTAATGCAAGAATCACAGCAATCAAGCTCATGACTGTCGCTGATATATTATTAAGGTCTGGTACAATTGTTAACTATGGTCAATTCTCATAACGACAGCTATGAGTTGAATCTGTCTGTTTGTGAGTTAGATTAAAATTTTTAAATATATACTTTCTACAATTATCAAACGTACAGATAAGGTATACAGTTCAAAGAGAGCTTGGACTTTTCATCAATGCAATAGACCCTGTGCCAACGGGGTGATTCATCTTTACTTAAGTCTATACACACTGTAGGGACTCATTTAATGCAAATCAGAACATAATACATACAAAGTGTAATACTTCTAATATAAACTTGGTCTCATAGGGGTCATTTCTCCTGCAGCAAATTAAATGGTGGAAAGTTGCAACGTTACAAAACTTAAAGTGACGACACCACTAAAAAAGACTAGATAGTCCTGTGGGCCTTTCTAAAAATAGAACAAGACACCACTCAACGGCCCAGGACAATCTAAGATATCATAATTTGTATTTCCAAGCCCTGTGGCTATTTGTTTATCCACCTCAATATAGAGCTGCTGTAGGGAATCTAGTGTGTCCATTGGAAAAGTTGGAGATAATATGGAGAGGTATGTAGTCATTTAGCAGACACTAACGGTGACTTCCAGTGGTTTCTGTGAGATGCATGTGATTCACAAGTACTTAGGGCATCTTGCTCATGGATGCAAACAAATTGTAAACTGCAGGCACTGGGGTTGGATGGATAAGTACATGTAATAAAAACCTGTATTGTTAGTGTAAGCTTTCTATAGACATGAACATGAACATACACACTTATTTTGAAGTTCAGCAAAGAGCACCAACAATGTCCCCTCCCACATCTGAAACCTACCCCACACCATTGGTCTGTACTGACGAGGTTCTTTCAGAGGAACTGTATTGGGTCTGATTTGTTTCAAGGATGACCTCATGTCTTTGAGCATGTTTGGATTCTACGAGGGAAAATTGCTCACCCACTTAAACTGCAAATGATGCAATTTCTTATCTCAGGTCCCATTCTTTCTATTCTCCAGACTAATTAGTGCTATTATGTTTTAGACTTCAGGAAACTAGGTTAGGATTGAGCAGGTTTCCTGAGATGGATGACATCCAAGAAGCATAATCACTGCCACGTGTTTCCTCAGCTTCAGCATCATTCCTTGAGCTACCAGCAACGGTAAACCAAGACGAAGGTTGTTGTTCAAGTGTCCCGCGTAGGAACCCCCCCCCCAAACACGCGTCGGCGCTCCGGGTCTCAGAGCATAACTGTAACCGAGATGTACAGATCGATACTGCTGACAGCGTGCTTTTTTTTTCTCGTCGATACCAGAACTAAGTAGTGAAGAAGCGAATCGACTCGCAACAAAGTTCGGTTGGAGAACGAATTCCCCGGACGGATCATTACGGTGTCCGCGCGCCTCGGTCCTCCTGATTCCGCGAGATGACTTGGAGATGAGCTTCATTGATCACAACCTTCCCCTTCCATCTGATGCGTTGAAGCGGATGAAGAGGTGGAGGCCCACGCCTTCAGCCGGCCTGCGTTACTGTGCTCTGTAGAGCAGCAGATAGCTGCAGGCGCTCTCCTTTACAAGCTCTCTTATGCATAAATGGAGGAGCCTTTCCAGCTGGGCTACGGGTCATTGTGTTCATCGAGGCTTCGCCAAAAACCACAAGCACTCCACTAAAAAGTGTGTCATACAAGCTGATTCATACCGGTAGCCACCCAGGGGAGGATAGACACCCTGTGCGCTGACTCCTGCTCAGCAGAATTACGAGTCGGTGTAGACGCGACGGAGAGAATGATTAAGAACATGTGACCCAACCGCAACCAGTCTGACCTGCTTTGAATGCATGAGTGAAATGAGAATAATATTCTTGACATATTGACATATTGACATATTGACATATTGACAGATTGAGATATTATGTCAATCACCCCCACATTTTGCAAAAAAGGAAAGTGATATATTTATGGCAAAATTTGGACGAGACAAGATGGAAAAGAAGCATAGAAACAAGATTATGTATCCAAAAGCCAAATTGGTTATTTATAGTTAGTGTTTCTGACCCATTAAACGCAGTGCTGTTGATGTATTCATGCTATATTTTAATGTATATGTGCAGATCTATGCATATCCTAAATGCACAGTTTTGCCTAACGATCACAATCCAAACTAGAATGAAAAACCACAGTCCTTGTTCACTCTATTAATTCTGTCTCTATAAATAGACATTGTGTCCTCTCTAAGTGACTGCTTGGATGCCTCCCATGAAGTCATTGTAGACCCAGGGAAGGCCCGGGCCTATCTCAGGACTCAGAACCAAAGAACAAAGCCTGGAAGGAGGGGGGCAGGGGGACATTAGATAGGGCTGGTGGGTGTTTGAGGTCCAGTACTCTGCCTGACAGTACCACGGATTGAACCCAGTACCTTCGTCTAGGAGTCACCTCTAGAGCCACTCGCCCCTCTCTATCCCCACTGCCTCTCCTCCTCTGTGGACTCTCTTCCTCTCCTCCTCTGTGGACTCTCTTCCTCTCCTCTCTGTGGACTCTCTTCCTCTCCTCCTCTCCTCTGTGGACTCTCTTCCTCTCCTCCTCTGTGGACTCTCTTCCTCTCCTCCTCTGTGGACTCTCTTCCTCTCTTCCTCTCCTCTGTGGACTCTCTTCCTCTCTTCCTCCTCCTCACTCTCTTCCTCTCTTCCTCTCCTCTGTGGACTCTCTTCCTCTCCTCCCATGGTTCTACTGGATGCTTGTTCTCCCAACAAGCCAAACAGCAGAGTAATT
>OMKI01024071.1:0-15341 GCA_900302315.1 Phycis blennoides
CGTTGGCGTGTGTGCAATTGTCATTCTAGACCAACTGCCTAGTAGCAGTTGTATGAGTCCAAAAGACAAACCACAGACATGGAAATATTCCCTCTTCCCGCCAGGTCCTGTAGCCCCACCCACAAACACACCACCTCCCACACACACACACACACGTGTTGCCCCTCCCTGAGACACACCTGAGTACCAAATGGAGACCGGGTAAATACATATATATACATGTATTGAAACCCAGAATTCCCAGGAAGCATGTTTAAAAGTCTTTCTTTCTTCAAATACTTAAAACTTCTAATATTTATCGAAATAGGCTGGACAACAAACTACCATTCACCCACCCGTGTGCACACACACACACACACACACACACACACACACACACACACACACACACACACACACACACACACACACACACACACACACACACACACACACACACACACACACACACACACACACACACACACACACACACACACACTCATTGTGTGCATACATACAGCTGTTGTCACAGCCCCCCACCACCACCAGTTGTACACTAAATAAACACAGTGTACAAGAATGAAGGTGTGTGTGTGTGTGTGTGGTGACTGTGACTGGGTTAACTAGTCTGGTGTGTTTTGGTAGCGGCTAGCAGTGACCCAATACAGCCCGGCTTCCTGCGCCAGAAGATAACCCCACGCATCGGCCAAGATTCCTGGACTCCATGGCAACCAAACGACTCCACAAACCAGATTTGACCAGCCTCCACCCAAAGGCCCTTCCTCTCAACACCGCCTGGATCTAACCGGCCTCCACTCAGAGGTGCTACGTCTCAAAGCTTGTCAGATTAAAAACAGCCTCCACTCAAATGGTCCTTCCCCTCAACACCACCCAGAATTAACGCCAACCAAATCCACCCAGAGAGCCTTTCTCTCAGCACCGACTAGCTACACCCAGCTTTGCATGACAGCGAATAAAAGATGGAAAGGCTCACTCTCACAGCTGGCTTGAAAACACAAAAGATCGGCCACAAAAGATCCTCAACCACACCCTGACCTGTCGTTAAGAGTTAAAGTCACACACCTCACAGACACATCACACCACCATACCTCACCACGCTGCACACCTACAGCCAGGTTGTAGGGCTGTGAAGGTGTGATCATAGCAAAATGAGTTAAAGTGAGTCTTTGAAATTCTATCACCACTTTGTCTATAATCTCTATAATGTCTATAATCTCTATAATGTCTATAATGTCTATAATATCAGACTGTGTGATTGAATGTATGCTGTTTATGGCTTCTTTTGTTTTGTTTTCTTTTGCCCTTTTTCCCTGTCTGTATCCCTCTTTTGTCATGTGTTGTTCTGCTGGCTGCACGACAAATTGTCCTCCTGGGGGATAATAAAGTTTACTAAGATAATCATCTAAATTACACACAGTCCAAGTTATTTCTTACTTGCCATTGAGACATTTTTTTGGGTGGTGTGTGGTTTCAACATCACAAATATGCTGTTGTGCAAGTGTGTTGGTATTGTGAACAAGCCTGATACAAGTCTGTCTCTGCCCGATGCTGTAATGCTAACCTGATACAAGTCTGTCTCTGCCTGATGCTGTAATGCTACCAACTGCCATCATCCCAGCATCATATGCATGGCCACCCTGGCTGGTAGCACACCTACTGCTACTCAATCCACTCCGAGGGTTACCCAGTACTGTAGCGTCACTGCTCGGCTTACTCATAGCAGTTAGCATCACCACTTAGCTACCATGGTAACAACTAGCTGCTGGTATCACCACTCAGCTGGCCGAGGTGAAGGAATCGAAGGAGCCGCGGTGTAGCAGCCAGGAGATGCTAAATGGCTACATCTTTTCTTTAGGCAGGGTACTGCATGCCTGGGACAGAACAAGCTGTTGATGGAAGGCGGTGTGTGTTTGGTTTATGAGTCACCGCCCAACGGCTGCTGGAGGTGTGATTAGTACCAACACTCTGAGGGGCACCTACAGTTCCTGTTCTACTCCACCCCTCCTGTTCTGCTCCACCCCTCCCAGGAATGTGCCACCACTACTCCACCCTCACTAGCCGTGAGGGTGGTACTGATTCAGTCATTCTCTGATCCTTCCCACGGCTACACCAGCTACACCAGCTAGCCAGCTCCATCACGTCATATATACACCTAACCAGGAGCATGAACTAACCAGCTTCATCACCTTATATGCCTAACCAGCAACAACACCTTTCATCCATCTACCTTTCTCACCTTATCTAGCCATCTATCTTACCTATCTATTTACATTTGATTTACATAAAGCTCCCCCCCAGCAAACCCAACCAGCAACCAGTTATTCAACTGCATACCTAACCAGATATATTCCTGTGTTCATCTGTGAAGACACATAGTCGAGACAATCAACATCACAGGTTTAAGTTGGACTGATTCATGTGCAGAGTCCGTTTTTGTGAAAAGCAGAGTTGTCTGAATTGGATTGTTAATGTTAATCATCATAATCATCATGGTGAAGAATAAGACGCATGTTGGATTAAAGGAACACAACACATCGTCACAAGTGTGTAATGCTGTGTTCCATCTTCCTGTTTACCAAGGCTACAGGTGTGTGTGCCTACGTCCTGTTTATCTGGGATACCGGTGTGTTCCTTCTTCCAGTTTACCTGGGATAAAGGTATGTTCCTAGCTCCCGATTACCTGGGCTAAATTAGTGTTCCTACTTCCCGTTAACCTGGACCACAGATGCGTTCCGACTTCATGTCAACCTGGGCTACAGATGTGTTCCCACTTCCTGATGAGTTGGGCTACAGGTGAGGTCTTACCTGGCTTTCAGCTCCTTGTACTCCTCCCTGATCTTGCCCAGCTCCAGCTGCAGGCGGGCACGCTCCCGGGCCACCTGGTCCAGGGTCTTGCGAGCGTCCGCCAGCTCCGTCTCGTAGACGGCCTTCACCCCGGAGAGCTGCTGGGTGACCTCCATGTCCGACTCGGTGACCCGCATCCGCAGCCCCGCGTTCTCAGACTCCAGCGAGCGCACCTTGTCAATGTAGATGGCCAGCCGGTCGTTGAGGTTCGACAGATCCTCCTTTTCCTGCAGGCGCGTGATGCGTGCCGGCGACCGCACGCGCCCGCTGGACTCGCGCCCGCTTCGCTTCTGGCTTGGGGTTTCCATGGTAACGGGACAGCGGCTTGATGCGATGGGCGTGAGAGACTGGCGGGAAATGAGATGCACGTGAACATGTATGATGTGCACGGTGTGTATGGTGGCTGACCCAGACAAGCCGGCGGGTAGCTAACCCAGACATGCTAGCAGGTAGCCAACACAGAAATGCTAGCAAGTAGCCAACACAGACATGCTAGCAGGTAGCCAACACAGACATGCTAGCAGGAGGCTAACCCTGACATGCTAGAAGTTCACCCCCAGTGCATGATGGTTAACCCTGCTGGTACTTCAAAGACCCTTACATTCCTCCTGTCAACTTGAAGTGCAAGTGAGATTTTCAACATCCATTTAGGGTCAACATTAGACACGGAAACCATAGACTATTACACCAGTACAGGATATACAAAGGAGTACTAGACACAAGCACACAGTAGATCATTACACTATGGTACTACAGTATAAACTAGGTATTAGACATAAGCACACAGTAGACCATTGGATAGAAAACATTTCATTGCTGTTAATACAGTAAGGAAGTCACCAGAACAAGTTTCAAGCATTCCAATTTCTAGGTTAACCATTGCTAGCCTACAACATCTCTGGCCTATGCAATTACCCACTAAAGGACTACAGTATAGGATAAAGCAAGTATTAGACAGCAGTACACAGTAGACCACAACACTATAGTGTAGTATGTAGCAGGTAATAGATAGAACCACACATCAGACCATTACACTAGAGTACTACAGTATAAACCAGGTAGTAGACAATTTGTTTCAAGCCAACCTGTGAGTGCAAACTTTGCACAGTACCCAATACAACAGAAATACTATATTTAAAACTCCAAAACAACACCTAAAATTAGAATGACGACATCCCTATAACCCTAACCCTACGCAGAGAGGAAGAGTAGGGGAGAGAGAGAGAGAGAGAGAGAGAGAGAGAGAGAGAGAGAGAGAGAGAGAGAGAGAGAGAGAGAGAGAGACACACACACACACACACACACACAGATAGATAGAGAGATAATGGTACCTTGTGTCAGCAGAGCTTTCCTCAACTGGTGGAGGAGTCAGTCAGTCTGAGGAAGGAATGGGAGCAGAGGAGTGAGAGGAGTGACAGAGAAAAAGGGGGAGGAGGAGGAACAGAGCGAGAGGGAGGGGACAGAGACAGAGGGGAAAAACCATCAGAGGAGGGGTCAGGGTTGCACGCACACACATGTTTCAAAGTAGTACTACAGAAGTCACATAGTATTAATACTAGTATTACTACAGACAAAAGGTATGGCATACTCTTGCCGTCATGTCATTGCCTTCACTGCATATATATGATATGCATACTTGTTATACATCCATGGTAAGTATTGCATATATAGTTTTTGTTATACTCTATGGTATGTGTATGGATATATATTTCTGTATATATTATATACAAAGAAAGAAAGAAAGAAAGAAAGAAAGAAAGAAAATAGAAAGAAAAAACGAAAGAAAGAAGGAAAGAAAGAAAATAGAAAGAAAAAACGGAAGAAAGAAAGAAAGATCACATGGTAGCCTATATTTGGAGTTAAAAACCTAAACAATTTTAACAGAGCAACCGCGACCCCTGCCTGCCGCAGAAGGAACAACGCCCACTCTCCAACTACCAAACACGACCCTGCACATCAATACCGCTGAATTTGTAGTCCTACATCAATATACAGCGGAAACTACATCAATACCGCTGAACCTGTAGGCCTGCATCAATGTACACCTGTACATTTAAGCCTACATCAACATACACCTGGGCCTGTTACAGCACACACCTGGGCATGACACCGAGTAAGACTACTCCAATTGCCCGCTTGTTAATTACCTTAATTATTTTACCAAAAACTGAAGCCTACCAAACGCTGACTAAATCCCCTCTACACTCACAGGTCTGGAATAAATACTACCTTATTTTATCTTACCCGTACAATTTAGTACGTTGGCCTTGTCTATGCTAAGCAGGCCTACATTTTTAGCCTAAAATCTGAAACTCACCAAATAACACTCCTTATCTTTAGGTTCACGGGAGGTTCACGTCGCGTCCATGGAGCGCAGGACTGTCAGCAAACCTGTTCATTATAGTGAGTCAACACAGGGAGCCTGGCCGTGTGAGTGGGCCTATAATTATTAATTATTGTCAGACCTCCGTCACCTGGACCAAACAACAGCCACCTAGCGGCCGTTCAAGTGATTATTTATGCAGGTCTAAATAAAACGTGTTTTTGAGAAAACTTACACATATTGAAGAATGAGTACAAGTCATTATTAAGAGAGTATTAAATTTGCACTATCGATGAATACTGAAAGGGCCCGATGTTGCCATTACGGACGAGGGGATTAAACATAAACAATACGGTACTGAACGGCACTATATATATATATATATATAATGGCCATTGTAAATATTTCATTTTAAGCTTAGGGAGTGAGGTCACCCTCACCACTCAGCAGCACAAGAGAGAGAGAGAGAGAGAGAGAGAGAGAGAGAGAGAGAGAGAGAGAGAGAGAGAGAGAGAGAGAGAGAGAGAGAGAGAGAGAGAGAGAGAGAGAGAGAGATGTGATAACAAGAAATGGGGGAGAACAAGCGATGACCTAATAGCTGGAAAAAAGATGAAGTCACCTGTCTCTCTGTCTGTCTGTCTGTCTGTCTGTCAGTCTGTTTGTCAGTAGGGTTATCTCTGAAGTCTAGAGTGACAATGTACAAAATCACCATTGGTTCCCCATGACATCATCACTACATATGACGTCATCATTACGTGTGACATCATCTCTACATTTAACATCGGCGCATGTGGAATTATCACGTCATCCCAATTTGTATTATTATTTATTATCATTGTAGTATGCATCTATATTATGGGATGTTGGTTTGTGATCTGATGTTAATTGTAGTACTATATTGTAATAACTTTTACCAAAGGGACTTCACTGAAATGATATACATGTTATTATTGACAAGTGATCGATATGTGATAATAGTTATTATTTATTATTATAAGTTATTAGTTAGTTAGTTATTATTATGCACTAGTTATAGTTATGTATCATCATTATAATTTATTGTTCATCATAATTGTTCTAAATGTCTGCGTAATTTAGGATTATAATGATAGTCTTTGTGTTATTTATGATTAATATGATCGTCTTTGTGTTATTGTGGCGCCATCAGGCGTGGCTTGTCTCGAGGACATCTCGGGGAGGCTGCTGAGCACCAGACGAGCCGCGCGCTCCTTTGTTCCCATGGTGAGTGTGCGAGCATCGTTGACGGTAAGCTAAGCTAATGGTTGCTAACTTGCCCCCAGACCCCTCCACGCCGACGTAGCATGCTAAGCTAACCCTAACGCAAAATCTCCGCACTGATGCTAACTGCCCTCCCCGGGCCGCCATGCGCAGCGTCGCCGCGGCAACAGCGCGATACCGCGCCGCGGTGACGCGCAGCGGGTGGACAGTTTTCTGCTCAAAAGTTGCTCCATTTACTAAAGTTGGTAAGGCAATCAATTGAGAACGATTATATTATTTAAATATTTAGATTAACAACCTTTTGCTACAGCCAACAAGTTACATAACAGTCTCCTTGCACAATAATGCACTATTGCAATCATTAAAGATGTCGCCTCTATGTTCTTTGACTGAGAGATGCTACTGACTGTAGACCTACAGGAGGTGAGGAGGGGACCCGGGTAGACCTACAGGAGGTGAGGGGGAGACCCGGGTAGGAGGAGGACACCCAGGTAGGACCGAGGAGGTCCCGCCGAGACCAGCCCGAGCAGACGGCCCCTTGTCCCGCCTGGTCTAGGGAGTCCGGGAGAGGAGGGGGGGGGGTGGAAGAGTAGGCGAGGCGGTGGGAGTGGAGGGGAGGGCGGTGGGAGGGACTAGCGCAGAGGGGGAGTTGGTTGGGAGGAGGAGGAGGCGGCACGGCGCTCTTTCTCCGCTCTGCTCCTCGTCTTTGTCTCAGTCTTTGTTCAGCCATGCCGAGCCTGCTGGTGCTAGCGGGGATCATGGAGAAAAGCGGCGGCGGCTACGGCGCGGATCTGGCCGCCGGTTTCGGGAGCGACGCGGCGGCTCTGTTGGTTCCGCCCGACGAAGAGGAGGAGGAGGACGAATCGCGGCGGGCGCTGCGGGTCGCGCTGGGCCAGCTGTCCCTGCTGGGTCTCGGGGAGGGCGAGGGGGACGGAGGAGCCCCCAACCCCGGGCTCCAGGACCGGAGCAACAACAACAATAACCTGGCGGGTCTGCTGCTGCCCGGGAAGGGGAAGCTAAGCGCCCTGTACGACAGCCCGCCCTCCCCCGCCGGGGACAGCAACAAGGGACGGGGCTGCAACATCACGGAATGCGTGCCGGTGCCCAGCTCCGAACATGTGGCCGAGATAGTGGGGCGGCAAGGTAAGTCTCCCCGGTCCCCCGGAGCTCCAGCCTGCTAAAGTTACTGCACCGATGGGATGCTGTGTGGTGGTGTTTGGGTGTGTGAAGGCTGTGTGTGTGTTATAGGGCTGAGGTGTGTGTTAGTGGTTGTGTTATTGTGTGTGAGAGTCTGGTGTTATTGACAAAGAAAAGGGAGTGGTGGTCCCCCCCCCCCCCAACACACACACACACACACACACACGCACACACCCTCTGCTACACTACCCCAGCTTCACGTGCGCCCCTAACATAGGGATAGATGGTTATTTACAGATCGACTCCGATATGATTCATAAATAAAAATTTTAGAGAAGCCCCCTCATTATTCCACATCCACGCCATCAATGTCAGCTCCCAGACGCACGCGACCACTGCTTCCTTTGTCGTCTGAAACGCGCGAGACAGAAACACAACGTGCGGCTGAGACGGATTCGTCTCGTGTTCCTTCTGTTCCATTTCTACTGGTTTCATCACGTTTCTATTATATTTCTAATGTTTTTCATCATATTTCTATTGGGGCATCATATTTTTTTGATAGATTTTATAATATTTCTATTGTATTTCTGCAGTTTTTTCTTTATCATATTCCATTGGTTTGTGGCATATTTCTCTTGTGGTTATCTCATCACATATAGATATATGCATTTCTATAAAATAAATAAAATCATTTGGTTATGAATGAGCTAAAGCAGCTCTGCTTAATAGAACCTGAACTTTTAAAAAGATCTGACTCAGCTACTATAAACTTTCTTTATTCCATCTGTTTATACTGTATATATAGACAGTACTGCATATTATACATACTGTGTGTATATCATACTATATACACTGTATACTAGATATACTGTATATACTAGATATATTATATATACAGCATATACTATATACAAAATTATATATTCATACACTGTATCTACTATAAATACTGCACAGGCCTATGTGATACAAAAATGCAGTATATACTGCATGCACTGTATATACTGTATATATTATACTGTATGCAGTGTATGAATTATTCTATATACAGTTATTCTATATACATTATATTTATGATGGGACATACATTTTGAATTGTATCGCATGCATGCATTTAATACCGTTGATATTATGTTCTGCTTGCACACACTGCATACAAACACACACAATGCACTACAATGCACTAAGACTTAGCCATACACACCCACACCCTGTGTGTGTGTGTGTGTGTGTAGCGGTGTGCTGTGTGTATATACATGTATATGTGTGCAGATAGATGTAGGTGTGTGTGTGAATATTTGTCTATAAATGTGTGTGTATGTGTAACCGCGTGCTGTGTGTAACACTGCTGCGTGTATATGTGTGCGTGTAACGGTGTGCTATGTGTATATGTGTGCGTGTAACGGTGTGCTATGTGTATATCTGTGTGTGTGTGTAACGGTGTGCTACGTGTGTGTGTATATACTGTATATGTGTGTGTGTGTGTGCATCACGGTGTGTGCCGTGTGTCCGCAGGTTGTAAGATCAAAGCCCTGCGAGCCAAGACCAACACCTACATCAAGACGCCGGTGCGGGGGGAGGAGCCTGTGTTCCTCATCACGGGCCGCAAGGAGGACGTGGCGCTGGCCCGCCGCGAGATCATCTCGGCGGCGGAGCACTTCTCCATGCTGCGCGCCTCCCGCAACAAGCTGGGCATCTCGTTCAGCGGGTCCCCGCCGGCGCCCCTGCCCGGCCACACCACCATCCAGGTGAGGGTGCCCTACCGCGTGGTGGGGCTGGTGGTGGGGCCCAAGGGCTCCACCATCAAGCGCATCCAGCAGCAGACCTGCACCTACATCGTGACCCCGAGCAGGGACCGCGACCCCGTGTTCGAGATCACCGGCTCGCCGGGCAACGCGGAGCGCGCCCGCGAGGAGATCGAGGCGCACATCGCCTTCCGCACCGGCGGCCTGCACGACCACAACAACGAGAACGACTGCCTGGGGGGCGACGGCGGGGGCAGCCCGGTGCTGGAGAGCCGGCTGCAGCAGGTGTGGGGGGGGCTGGCGGCCGGGCGGAAGCCCCTCGCCAGCAGCTACCGGCAGAACTTCCCGGACGGCGTGGCGGGGGAGAAGAGCGGCTCCTTCCTGGGGGTGGACGGGGTGCAGAGCTGGGCGGAGCCCGACAAGCAGGTGGCCTTCTTCCCCCAGCAGCGCTCCAAGAGTTTCGGCGGCCTGCCCCCGCTGGCCCGGCTGTCCCCTGGCCTGGGGGCGGGCCACGCCCACGCGCGCCGTGCCCACAGCGAGCCCAACACCACCGGAGGAGGGTTCCCCGGGAGGATGGTGGCGCCGGACTCCCCGCCGGCCAGCATGAGGGACTGCATGACCTGCTTTGAGAGCAAGGTGACGGCCGCGCTAGTGCCCTGTGGCCACAACCTCTTCTGCATGGAATGTGCCGTGCGCATCTGTGAGCGCAGCCAGCCGGAGTGCCCCGTGTGCCACAGCCTGGTGACGCAAGCCATCCGCATCTTCTCTTAAGACACTCACTTCCTGTTTCCTGTTCGGCTCTTCTTCTTCTTCTTCTTCTTCTTCTTCTTCTTCTTCTTCTTCTGGTGCATCGCCTGCTCATCCTTCTTTAAGTTCTTTTAAAAACTTTTCTTTTATGTTGTTTTTCACTAAATCTCCAAACGGCCAAGCAGATATTTTAGAACTGCTTGATTTACTAAAAACATATAAGAAATATTTTTTAGTTTTTCTTTTATATATATAAATATGCATATATATTTTATAAAGGTTTTGTTTATACGAGAAGTATAGTACCTTGCTTTTTCTGTTTTTTATAACTACTGCTGTTTTCATTCAGGAAAGTAGACAGTAGTGTAATTTTATTCTTGAAATATTTTATCTTATCATCAAGTGGTTTTATACGAGAGGCAATGTGTTGTTATTAGAACCAATTTAAAAATAAGATTTATGGCACCTTAGAATCATCTCCATCTAAAATAGCATTTTCAATCATGTGTTTAAACTTACGATGGTCAACGTAAGACATTTATTGAAAGTTCTTCTTTTTTTTTTTTGAATTATTTCCAAATGTATGTTTATTATTCGTTTTAAAGTCTGAAGGATGGTTTGGCCGTACGGCTGTCTTGGCGATATTTATGGTAGAAAAACAAGATATTTAGGTACTGTTTGACAAAGTGAGGTGTGAAGGCTACACCTTCTTTAGGCAGGAATTTGCCAAGTCGCTCCCATGTCCCAGAAGCCAGCTGAGGTGCGGTGTCAGAGAGCGAGGTCCGGCTCTAAGGACTCAACCGTTAGATCTCGAGTCTGTCGGACGTTAACGCATACACAGCGTGGAGCAGGTGTTCTTACTCTACCCCCCCCCCCCACACACACACACACACACACCACCCTCTTCATAACGACCCACAATGCACTGCGCTTGGGGTGCATTGTTGCAGTGTATTGTTGGGGGCCAGCCGTGGCGTGGGGCCCAGTAGGGGCCTGCGGGGCCCGACACGGTCGTCATGACGATTAGGGAAATGGCCCCCGCCAGGTGGGGCCGGCCCCTCGCTCCCTTTCTCTTGGAACACTCTGCAGACGCCACATTCAGTAACGCCACTTTTATCTTTCAACGTCCAAGAGTCACAGCGTCGGATCAAACGGAAACAGTTCACGAACCGAATGTAACACCTGTACACACAAACACACACACACACCCACACACGCACACACACCTTAAGGCACTAGTGTCCCTGAGCCAATCAGGGGCCGGCTTTGGGATTCCACAAGGAGATAAGACAATTGTAATTGGCAGGAAAGCATAGGATGCCCACCAAGGCTGAAAGACATTTTACAGTCTCACGCACACTCACATAAACACACATAAATGTCTTAGTTTGTTCTTATTTTATGAATCATTTTTATATAAACAGATCCATCTTAAGGCTGAGGCCTGCCCATGCAAAACACTATCATTACATATACAATACATATTAATTACGCATACATATAAAAAGAAATATACAATACATATAAATTACACAGCGATACATCTCCACGGGGGCTGAACTGTTTCTGCCTTAATTCTTAGTTTCTCCAAAAAAAATATGAATATAATTAAAGAAAGGGTGGGTTCCTACAGCCTTGTGAGTAAAAGAATGTGAACAAAATTAAACACTTTACATAACATGTAAAGTCAAGCACCTTATTGAAAGAATACAGATTTCCATGAAACCAAACTGACCATCGATGGTGAATATTTTAGCTTCCCCTACCTCTTGTGTTACAACTGTTGTTCCCCGGTTTAGTGCTAGAGGGCGCTGGCTTCTGACATCTGACATAGTGTTGTTCCTAAGGCGAGATACGTTTCTTCTCGTAAGCCACAGTAATGGCCACAGGAGGCCCGCGATTGGCCGACTCGTTGTTGTTTTCCATTTATACTTTGTAATGC
The DNA here is from genome assembly GCA_900302315.1 of Phycis blennoides. Lineage (NCBI taxonomy): Eukaryota > Metazoa > Chordata > Actinopteri > Gadiformes > Phycidae > Phycis > Phycis blennoides. The sequence goes on from OMKI01024071.1 coordinate 11,981, forward strand.
ATTTCATGAACGCATCCCCTGAGACACTTGATAGCAAAAAATATGAGAACATAGTACTATGTAAATGGTTAAACTTACTCAAAATATTTAAATAAGAAATACACATATAAAAATAGTCTCTATGGAAAAAAAAAGTTGAACCCAGTATAAAGATTCATGTTGTATTCCTTTCAACAGCCTGATGCTATCTATACTAACCTGAAGGCCTGTAGCCCTATGGTACACTCCTGTGGAGGGTGAAACAGCAATAATATGGTCACACTCTGCAAAGAGCTTACAAAAGTTACAATTTGGTCGCACTTTGACATTAACAAGTCGACGTTAACTGTGTCCGGTTCTCCGGTTCTGCGGCCTCGCGCGGTGCACACTTTGAGTTTTATACTTTGGGGAACCGCGTGTCTATGGAATATCGCTGTTTCCTGAACACGTGAACCGACCGCCTGGAGCCTCTGTGCCCCCAGGCGTCACCGTTCAGCGGTCAGGCTCCAGTTGCCAGGGCTTGACACCAAGATTGGACCCAATGTCAAACTGAGAAGGGCAGTTCATAGAGGAACCCAAGTGAGGATGTAACACTCATCGGGAGGCAGAGAGGGCATGAAGTCCAACCGCGGTGTGTTCTGGCTCACCGCTTGTGTCTAAACACCGAACGCACCGTGTAGAAATGAATCTCCAACACAGCACATGACCGGTACCCTTCGGACGAGTCCCTCCTTATAAAATGAACAAATTAGCAGAAGCCTTATTGCATCATGAATCACATACTTAAGTGTACAAAAGACTTTGGAGGTCACAACAAAGGCCGTGAACTCTGCCCGTTGCTGGCGGTTCGACAGACAAACGGCAACAGTAGTTTTCCGGTGGCTGAGTGGGTCAAGGAGGACTGTAGTTTTCTGTTAATGATCTGCGTTTCGGAGTTTGCTCTCCCGGTGCGGAGGCGTAACCTTTTGTTCGGTTCCCTTTCGTTACTTTGTATTTACTTCAGTAGGAATAGAAATGTACGCTCGAGAAAACATATCAAGTTCTTTTTTTGTTTTTTGTTTTTTACATATTGACAATGTTGAGTTTTTTGGGATTTGATGGAACTAAACTTCATACACTCATCTGTTTTTGTTTTTTTTAAGGAAAAGGTGGAATGTAACCAAAGAACAAGAAAAACACCTTTCTGGACAGAGGACATGTGTTTATTTCTAGTTAGACAACGCTATGGCAACCATGATTTACTGTATTCGGGATGTTTGAAATAATACTAATTTAGCACTTAACAACGACTTGCGGCCCTGCGAAAGACAAAATGTAATGACTTCACCACTGAACACTTGCTGAGATGGCCATGCTACATCTCATCCAGAAGTGTCCTCTTTCACGCCAATGTTTGCTGGGGCTCTTGTGTTCGCAGGAGACCAACGCTTCTGTTGACAAGGAGTTCGACTTTGTTTGGGAGACACAAATGCTATGTTTGAGGCAATCTCCGGAGGCACTAGTGCTATTCTTAAGTTAAAATGCATGATAGTAAAACATAGAAACGTCAGTTTTAATACAAATAATACCTTGTTAGGAATACGACAACCCAATCCATGTGTATAAAAGCTTTAAGTCCTGAAACTGGATGATGGTTGAAATCTACATATTTACCTTGTAGTTTGACTGACTGATATTCAAAGTTTAATTATGATTCTTATAAACCATTAAAGTATAAGGTTCATTTATTCAACTCCCCTAGTATAAGACCCACTTCCATATAGAGACCATGGGAGAGCACAGTATGGTTCATTCATTTCATCTTAGTGTTATTTACAACGTTGTATTAAGATTACATGAATAGTAATGATAGAAACTGTTGGTGTTTTTCTTCTCTTTATAGAAAAAGCTCGTTATGCATTTATGTAAAACCCCTTCTTAAGCAGTGATAAGAATCCCTAATTCAATCAATGCACTTAAGCAATTTGACCGAGCGTCGAAATCCTTGCATTTGAATGTAAAGAGATCTCTGCTTCACGCACTGCTTTGTGTTACTTTATCAGTGAGCTTTAACGTGATTGTTCTGTTTATTTAATTATTTTTTTATTGTTGATGAATTGAAGTTGAAGAATTTTGAGGTTTTAGCATATATTTCAGTTCTTCCACATACATTTATAGATAACTGAAACTAATAAAAAAAAGAACATATTACAGTTTTTTCAAATCTATTTTGCTAACATGGGTTATGGTTTCATAGAAAGCAGAGGAAAAGTCAGTATCTGGATGTTATTTATGAAAAAAAAACATATTTATGAGTAATCTTGAGACATTTGTTTTTTAATTAAAAGTACAAGAAGTTAATATATTTCTAAACACAGGAAGGCCAGTTTCTACTTATAAATATGAAAAGTTTAGAAGTTTTTATTTATGAAAGTTTCCCATCTACATGAAGATAAATAAAGTTAAGCGATGTGGCGTCTCCACGACTTCATACAAGCATTCTGTCAAACACCGCCGCATTTGAAACGGTGTGCGGACAGAAAACTATAGGACGGATTTTAGGATTGGATATATTTTGTGCCTGGATATGCATTTTTCCTGCTTCAGCAGATCGGACTGCTGTTGCCCCCCCCCCCTCCCCCCCACCCATGTTACCAACCCTTTGCTCTTAATCTGAACTGACTTCGACTTTTCTTTTAGAACAACAATGTTCACATCTGGAGAGATCTCACTCAGTCTTAGAATAGCAACAAGAGTGGGATGAGCTTCACGAGGAGGACCCAAGCCTTAACATGAACGCTTTCTCGCTCTGGTGATGACATACAAGATGGCCGACACACCGCACCCTTTAGTTAGTTGACAAACTACACCCATACACACTCCTCATTCATAGCCGTACTAGTTTGCATGCATGTTGTCTGGTCATGTAGAAAAAAGGGGCGACCGGGCCCGGCGATGTGTGTTTTGACAACGCCGGGGTCTTTTTGACCTCTGTAGGTTTCCGTAGTTTTATCCTCTTTGGATCCCCAAGACGGGAGCACCCTGACAGCCTCTTGGTCTGGTTCTACCAGCGGGTCCTGGACTGGTTCTACCACCAGATCCTGGTCTGGTGTACCAGCACTAAGGATGGATCTGCCCAGCAGGTGTCCTCCATGGAAATGGCTGGTAATAATGAAAGGGTGATGTTGTGAAATGGAGGCTCCTGTCTTGCCAAGAGGCCAACCCAGTAGAACTTCATATTCTCTGATAGTGGTCTGGTAGTGGTCTGGTAGTGGTGTTAGTGTGATAGTTTCTGCTCTGTGGTTAAGGTTAGGGTTAGGATGGAAACATGTTCCCAGTCCCTTCAGGGCAGCTACTCATAGCACATGGTTTCTGTGAATTGCATTTTTCTGGAACATTTTTA
>OMKI01024074.1:0-17007 GCA_900302315.1 Phycis blennoides
CGACTTACAAAAAGTACATTTGTCAGAAGAAGGTGAAACATTTCATTGCTGTTAATAGGCTACAGTAAGAAAGTCACCAGAACAAGTTGCAAGCATTTCAATTGCACTGCAATTGCATTCTTTGATTGTCATTAAATGAACCCAATGAAACAGTTGCTCCATTTAATAAAATGTTTGTGACCTCAGGTGGGCCATGGCTGAGGGGTATGGTGCGTGCCTTATCAATAAGCCTGATCTAGTCCGAGACATGGTGCGGCTAGTCCGGAACCAAGTGGCAAAGCCCAACTATTCAACCTCTATAAAAATCAGGTATACTTGTTCAATGGTTATTGCCAGAGTACAGAGAGAATATGTTCAAAAGAGTCAGAACTGTGTGTGCCTGCACAAACCGGTTACATTTTACAATTTATTCACGTTTGTAACCCGCCAGTCGACTGTGCAAATAAAGTAATCGGAACTCGTCTTGTTGTCTTCTGTCACCATCATGATTACCATGAGCATCTCTGCGTTGTAGGATCCACAAGGACCTGAGGCGGACAGTAGACCTGTGCCAGCAGGCAGAGGCAGCCGGTGCGTCCTGGATCACAGTCCACGGGCGTACCGCGGACGAGCGCCACCAGCCGGTCCATTACGATGCCATACAGACCATCAAGGACAGCGTATCGGTGCCTGTTGTTGCCAACGGAGACATAAGGCACCTCCGTGATGTGGAGGTCACGCGCCGTCTCACTGGTGTAGATGGTAGGTTTTTATTGATGTCTTGACCTTGTAGTTTAGCCGCTGTTATCCAAAGTGAGTAACGTGTCTGGCTCAAAGATGCCTATAGCAAGACTGAGGACAAACCCAATACCTTTCAGCTTAGACTCAAACTCATTAGCCACTTCACTGTCCACTATTCTTCGTATAAAATTGGGTAGTAAAATCTGGCTTTGGATTTTCGATTTTATGCGCTTTTATGTGTTGTATGTTCAAATTATGATTTATTTATTTTTAAATGGGCTCCCTTCTTTTATTTGCCTGTAAGGTGTCATGGCCGCCCGAGGACTACTCGCTAACCCAGCTATGTTTGGCGGCTACGAGGACACCCCGCTGCAGTGTGTCTGGGACTGGGTAGACATTGCAACAGAGCAAGGCACTCCTTTCACCTGCTTCCACCACCATTTAATGTACATGCTGGAGAGGGTTAGTTCTCAGCCAGAGAGAAAAGTGTTCAACTCTCTCTACAGTACTTCAGCGGTAATAGACTACCTACATGAAACATATGGGCCAGTCCAAGATAGTGGGATGTCAAATTAAGTGCAATTTCTTTTATACTTTTTTATAATGACAATGAAAAAATCTTATGTATTGCTTTTCGTGGTGAATAAAATGTTAAATTTTGCCTGATTTTTATTTATTGTCCTGAAATCCTGAAATTGTGTATTCCAATTAATATCTAATAAAGCAGCACACAATAACATAATTATTATTTAGTCTGGGTCTCATATGCTGGATCAGGGGGTATAGGTGATGAACTGCAGGGTATAGGAGAGAGATTCAGAAAGCCCAGACTGGCTGCATAAAGTATCAGAACACTAGACTTCACATATGCTTTTTTAACCTGCCAAAGGGCAATATTACGACTTACCAGGAAGACTAAGTTTCCATATCATGACGAATTCGGACCAGGGTAGACTATCAATATAGTATATAGTTTGTCTAGTCTGCTCCTCCTGTTAAAACGACCACATCAGAGCCACATGCAGCCTGCTCTGGACCAAGTGGGGTCGATAATGAGATGACGTCGGCAGTGGGCGGAGGCCAACACGGAAATAACGGAAGACCGAAGTCCCCGAAAACTTGGTTCGTTTTTACTACAGTGGGCTTTTGTTACTAAAGTCAGCCCTAGTGTGCGTTAAGATAGCAGAACACGTCGGATACTTTGTGATTACTTCCTTGCAAATATCGTTTGATAGAATTGGTAAGTAAGCTATTATTAGACAATAGTTAGACCTTGGTGTTGTGCTTCTGGGTTCTCCCCCAGGCCTCCTACTGAGTAAGATAATCATGTTCATATCTGAACTAGAGACATCATAATATTCATGCGAAATGGGGAATGCAGTCACAGTTTTAATGTTGCATTGTATACATTTAGCAGGAACGCACTTGTAACCGACGTGTTGTGTATTCATATTTCGACGTGGGTTTTTTAAAATTGGGTTTTACCTGCTTTGAGTCTAGTGTAAGTTTCGTGTATGTAGTAACGTTAGCTTCCGTCAAGCAGAAATCCGGACAGACTGAAACATGCAACACGGGTTCAACTAAGCACCCACCAGGGGCTATATTTGCATGGTATTATAAGGCTCTTAAGCAATATGGAGTATACTGGTCTCTGCCTTGGGTTTCTGTATTAACTGCAAGTTAAGTTAACACGTGGAAGCTGACCATTAATTACAATGTCATGTTTAGAGTTGTTCCTCTAATAGTGCTTTCCCTTTCTTCAGAAGCTGTCACTAGAGATGACTTTACAGTGGACCACTGTTGCCCTTTTCCTTTATGTGGAGATGGGCGTTCTTCTCATTCTATGTTTGCCCTTTATTTCAGCTACAAGGTAGGTTGCAGTCATGTTGTGTGTGTTGAAAAATGTTTATGAGTTAAGAGCCACCACCACTTTGGTTATGAATCATATTGTGTGGTTGTCATTGTTTACAGATGGCAGAGAATATTCAAGCTGAACATTTGGAACAGTATGGCGAGGTTCTGGAACAAGGTGTTTCTGACCATGATCATCATTCTTATTGTTCTCTTCCTGGGTAAGAAACCAGTCAGATTATTCATAGTCCCAGTGTGAACTGTGAGGGGGAGTGCTGTGTCACTGCACAATGTGATTGGTTGTATACTGGATCGATGTTCAGGTAAAAATCCCTTTAAAAATGTAATGCATGCCTAAATCAAAGCACTAACCCCTGCTGCTACAACATGTATGTTTATCCGAGTTGCCATGCCTCCTTAGTATTGTTAACTAGGTCTGATCTGTCATCAACACCATGGTTAATTTCACCTCTTTGGAGAGCATGGAAAGTATGTGTTGCACAGTTCTATACTGGTGAAGCAGATTTGTTGTCATCAATGAACTGTCAACCTTGTTGGTTTATCTCTAGTTGTTAGTTCTTGTATCCTAATGACGTGTTCGATGAAAAAGTGCAAGATGGTCTTGCTGAATCTTGTCCTTTGGATGTGTAAATTCAGATGTTGCCATTTTGTAATTGTAATTTGCTAATTTGCTTTACTAGAGGTATTGCTTTGTGATAACTTTTCTGTTCAAACAAATTAATGCATTAATGTTATGTTGCATTGATGTTCCATGTTCCCCTTTCCGGTCCCTTTAGATGCTGTGCGAGAAGTGAGGAAGTACTCCAACACAGACAACAGCAGAGATGTAAAACTCAACCCAAACATGTTTGACCACCTGCACATGAAGCTCTTCAGAGCACAGAGGAACCTCTACATCTCTGGCTTCTCGCTGTTCCTCTGGCTGTGAGTGTAGACCACTCAAACACCCGTCCTAGCACTTGCATGTTTGGCTTTACCAATTAACCCTGGAGTCTTCAATCCCTTCCTTCCTCTGCACTTTAATATTTATACATCTTTGATTGTTTGTTATATTCTACTATTTATTCAGCTCATGCTGCTGGACTAATACTTGGTATTCTATATGTTTAAATATAATATATATATATATGAATATATATATATTATTTATTTATGTATTCCAGTGTGTGAAGTTTCCATGGGTGTTGCGGCTTGGTGCTAGTTTGTCTAGTAGTTGCCGTGCCTTGTCTGAAGCTTTTCACTGCTCAGTTTAATCCTGTGTTTCTCTGTGTACCTGGCAACGAAATACTTGAACCTGAACAGCAAACGATATCCAGCTAATGATATCCAATGAAAAGACGACACGCCTGAAACGCCAAAGCACGATGCGACCCATGCTGGTTTAAAGGGAGAACCTTGCTGCATTGTGTTTGCAGGGTGTTGAGGCGAGTGCTCACCCTAATTAACCAGCTGGCCACCCTGCACGTCACCTCCGCCGCCATTCAGACACAGGCCGACAGCAATAACCAGGCCGCCAAAAAGTACATGGAGAACAACGAGCTGCTAAAACAAGTACGCCTGTATACATTTAATCCTGGTGAATGTCACAGCTGTGTTTACCCAGTCAGACCCATTTTTAATTGGTGTTGGATCATGACTACATGGTCTTGTTGCTGATGACTAGAGCTGGTTGATCTTGGCAAAAAACAAGATTATTATTGTTGTTATTATTTTTGTGTTATTTATTATTATTATTTGTGTCAAGATTAAGATAACTATTATAAAGACAATTGTTCATTGATATCAATGAAAAAATTAGGATTTTATTGCAGAATGTTTCAGTATCTCTGAAAGAAGTAAATGTTTTTTAGCTAACGTAAGCTTGTCCGTGAGCTGTGTTGTAAACGTGGAGCTTTGACTTGAGTGCAAACGGCTCCCACTCCAAAAAGCCAAAACCTTATTTCTAAACTCTAGTTCTACCATCATCGTTTTCTGTCGATTTTCTGCTATTTTTGATCGTGGGCAGCCCAGATCATACTCAGGATCAGAGTAAATGAACCGACCAGCTCTCGTATCATGTATTGTGATTTAGACCCTGATGCAAGGGAAGGGGGATAAGGCCACCGCAGAGGGCATGGAGCTCTTAAGGAAAGAGGTGGAGAGGCTTAAAGAAGAGTTAAAGACCTCAGGCGATGGCAAGTAAACACACGCACACAATCCGGCCCTGGTATGGTGATGCTGAAAGTTGGTTGGAGGTCGGCTGTAAACACGTGGCTGAGATTTGACCCGTGTTTCCTTTCCAGCGCTGAAGACGTCCCAGTCAGATGCCGAGGCGGTGAGGAGACAGTCAGACGGACTGGCCAGGGAGTACGACAGGCTGCTGAATGAACACCAACTGCTACAGGTGACACCAGACACACGGCCTCTGCCATCCACATACCCACTGATACGGAGGGTCTGTCATTTCCTGAACTAAGTATCTGCTAAAAGAAATTACAAATTACAAGCCACTGCAAACTCCATTATCATTATTTTATTTAAAGCCAAGACTCCTCACTTAACACTACTTATAATATTTCATTTGAATCCTTTTAACATAATGAGTATAGTCATCTCTATTTGATCTCTTGATCTGCTTGAAAACATGGTGCTGCAAGTTCATCCTCCTTGTAAGGTCAACAGAAGTGTATTACTTTTGCCTTCATTTTATCAGTCAAAAGAGAAACCATTCCTACTACTACCAGCCTACAGATTAACGAACTACATTTGTGTCTCTTTATTCTTTACCAGAACGCTCAGTACGATGAGGACAAAAAGGACAACTAGTTGAGACTGACGTTTATGCAAACATTGGACTACACGACCACTGCACCATGTGATACAACCAACAATGTCTTTGGTCAAGAGAAAATGCCAACCATTATTCTAAGAGAGCTGCAGTGCAGGAAATCGTTTTCCCTGGCACAGGATATGACTTGAGTGGAACAATTGCTTTCACTGATGCTATGCACTTTTCTCGCTTTGGCTCTGGCTGTTATGAAGTAGAATTAGCATAATGCTGTGATAGGGCAAGCCATGGCCTGTTGTGCAGATGTGTTTACACAGATACATCCAAGTCATTCTGAGGGTTACATGGACCCTTTAAACCAGGTCAGATCCCAGAGCACTTATGACGAGATAAGTCTTATTTATTTTTGTCGCATTACCTTTATAATGTAAATTGGCATCACAGTTCAGTGCTGGGTTTACTTTAGAACTGGCCCGTACAGAAATAGCACTGCTGTGCTATTAAAGTAATGGTTTTGCTACTCAATTCTCTGCGGAGAAACCCGTTGCAGGCACCTTGCGCTTATCTATGTTATCCCACTGTGTACTATGCAATTGGCAATTGAAATTCTTCTTACCAGTTTTTCCACGGACTGAAAAAGTCATAGTTTGATGCATTTTGTATTCAATATATTTCTTTAACCCAAATTCAACATGCTGTATTTTGCTCTTTATACAATTCATATTTGTATTTTTTTTTTTGTATATCATATATATTAAATGGAATGAAACATTACAGAGATTGTGTTTTTGTTATTGTTGTTATTGTATGAGCACTGCCTTTGAGGTTAGATAGTTAGCCTAACTGTGAAATAGTGTTACACATAAATCAACTCCAAAGTCCTTCCAAAAAGCTGAAGCTGACCTACTGTTGTAAGAAACAGTACAGATTCCACTATATTTGTATGTGTTCATCAAAGCGGTGTTGCGTAGAAGCCTTGTTAGTGTAAACAAAATGAAGTATGTCACGTGAGTGAGTGAAGTAACTGAATTGGTTTCTCAATACAAATTCTCTGTTAGAACATTGACGTCAGGTCATCGGTATTATGTACTGCTTTGCCTTTCCCCTTTTTAAGTATTTAATTAAGAGATTGTGATTTAATTACAGAAGTGCAAATTGATGATCATCATCCTCTTGTATGTTCTAGTTGTTGCCAGGCGTCCATGAACTACATTTGTGTGGGTGTGTTTCCAAGGTAACAGCCTTAACTTGAAAGGTCCCATGGCATGACATTTTCATCAAGTTTTTGTTAACGTTAATATGAGTTCCCCTAGCCTGCCTATGGTCCCCCAGTGGCTAGAATTTTCGATAGACCTAAACCATGCACTGGAGATCATTCTCCGTCTTTGGGAATATGAAAGCTCAGACGGGCCGATCTGGGGCCTGTTTCAGAAAGCGGGTTTAGTGAAAACTCAGAGTTAGTTAAGTCAGAGTTGAAGGAAACTCAGGGTTTTCGGTTTCACAAAGCCAGTTCAGCTTAACTCTGAGTCTGTTACTGCGGCAACATACTCCGTGAAGCTAACCTGGTCGCTGGCAGGTTTTCTTCCACTAAGCCTGAGTTTCTCATCTTTAGCTGCGGACTGAAGGAAGTGTCAGACAAGCCGTGTCCTTTTCTTGAAGAGCCAGTTGACATCGAAGCGCATCAGCATCAGCATCAGTGATTAGACCCCGCTTGGATGTTTTATCGTTCCCTGATGATTATCTGTTCCAACGTTACCGTTTTTCTGCACAATCTATCATTTAATTTGTATTATATATTATATTTATATTATTTCTCTTCTGTTCATTCACTTTGCATTTTGTTAATTGATTAAAATAAACTATTAACATTTCTATTTGTGAAAGCAATCTTAGTTTACAGCATTTTTTCACACCTGCCTAAAACTTTAGCACAGTACATATACATATACACACACACACACACACATATTATATATATAGGCTACACACATACACACACACACATACCTATATCTACTGTATATAGGTAGATAGATATAGATAGATATCTCCATCTATGTATGCATATATAGTATTGTTGAAAAAGTGGAACAGAGATAACTCGAGATAAAACTTTTATGTTTTTCAATTAATACTCACGCATTTACTCAGTCAGCAATTTTCTGCCAAGCCTGCTCACGTTCTTTTTGTTGCTTTTTTTTCTTAAATGTCATCTCATATTCTGCATATGCAGTCATTAATATTTCTATCTCCACTGGGGAGAAATAGGAAGATCAAGCCTTTTTTTCTCCTGCTGCCATTGGTGGAATCGTATTCTCGGTGTTCCATTGATGCGGGCTTTATACTTTCCTCATGCACGAGCTTTACTCAGGCTGAACATACTCAGAGTTGATTGAACTTATTGTTATCCCCTGTTCTGAAACCCAAAACTCAGAGTTTGACAACTCAGAGTTACTCAAGCCAGAGTTCAGGCTTTGACTCAGAGTTTGTTAAACCCGCTTTCTGAAACAGGCCCCTGGAATCTTCCCCTTATGTCGTCATTAGGGGAAAGGTTACCTCCCCCTTCTCTGCTTTGCCCGCCCAAAGCTCTTGGGCCAGCCCACGAGAAAATTAGCTGAGCTATGACCGTGGGATGCCATATAGTTTTTTCCTCGCTTTTAGCATATCGATACCGGTACATCATGGCTTGCAAATGAGTGAAGCATGGCAGTTGCTCCGTAGTTGGATGTACAGATGAACATAAAAGTATGTGTATAATTCCTTCACCTGAACCTCTGAAGAGCCAGTGGATTCACTTCCGCTGAGTCACATCCGGATTGCTTCGGACCGAGGTGAGCTAGTTGCATATTCGGTATCTCCGCCGAGAAGCGCTAGGGGCTGTTGAAGCAGCCACCAAACGACCCAGAAAGTGTTATAGAACCTTAGGTGCCAAACTGTTGGTGCAAACCTTAGGTGCAAAAAAACGATCCATTATTCTGAATTTGTCGATGCTGCCACTGCCAAACTACCACTTGACTTGACAATGTCGCTATCTCCTTGGATACAGTTGCTATAAAGAATTGCGTGCCATAGTTTATGCAGCTGCTACGCAAGCACCGCAACGGGAGCCCGCGACGTGTTTTATTTTATTTTCTTTTGTGAGGGAAATATTACGATCACACAATGAATAAAATTAAGAACGCAAAATTAAAATAAATAACAATAATAAACAATAAATAAATGATTTTCTTGGGGGTGCTATGGCTAATCCAGGGGGGGCTGTAGCACCCCCAAGCCCCCCCTGGCACCGCCCCTGAATAGGGGACCACTAAGGCCATGAACACATGAACTACATTAATGTCCTTGCTACATTTAACATTTTACATCCAAGTAATGCATGTTATTATTACGTTATGGTAAATTACACAGGTAAACTACGAATTATCTGTGAGAACATTGATATCACTTCGTATGAGTAATAAGACCATGTTACCTGAAACGGGAACCCTTGTTATACATGTGTATGAAGTGAATTTGGTTACCTAGCTTGTAGTTTCACAAATCAGTGTCTAAAGTCTGTTGGCAGATGAGCTCACGGCAGCAGTAGCTCAGTGGGTAGAGCGGGTCATCCATCAACCGCAGGGTCGGCTGTTCGATACCCACCTCCAACTGTCCACATGCCGAAACCCCACAAATGTTCTTCTATGTAAGGCGCTTTGGGCAAAAGCGTCTGCTAAATAATGTAACGTAATGAGCTCAAATTTGGGTGAATGGGGAAACAGGGCGTTTCACTTTGTATTTCTTTTAATGAGCAAGCACAAGAATAAGTATGCTAATATATAGTAAAAGAAATCTAATGGTCTCATGATCGCATTGTAACCAATAGGAGAAAGCACTGTAAAATGTAACACGACTGTACAGCACAGTACTGTACTACCACATGTCCCTCCATTTCAATCTAATTAAAGCAAGTGGGAGACTAAGCACACTAGTTAGTTACAGGTAAGGGCCTCATAATTACATACATATTAAAATAAAGTGTACTGTAAAGTAAAATGTAACACAACTTCACAACCCAGATGAGTGATTTAGTTTGTGCTCAGCCATACTGCCCGTAGATTAAACGAAAATAAGAATAAAATAAAAAAGAACAAAATTTATATTTTATTTTGGATGTGTGTTGGGGGGGGGGGGGGGATTATAAGGCTGAGGGGATATAATGTTTATTTCCAATGTTTATACAATGTTACACATTTGTATTTTGACCCCACAACTTCAGCAGCAATGACTCCTTACTTTTGATGTTGTAATATAATAGTATTATACCAGGGTACCTACTATCACATCAACTATGAATTGATTGTACTGTGGAACATTGACAGCTACTTTAATCAACATATGCTACACTATTGGGCTGGTTTGCTCCCAAATCAAATATGGAGTGATTATGCTGTAGAAACATCATACAGCATCATACATACAACATCATACATACATACAACATCAACAGCATATTTATTATGCCTATGTGAATTCTAACATTTCATATGTATGATGTATATCAAAATTCTACAGTAAAATCCCTCCATATTTGATATGAGAGTAGACGAGACCATCCAGAACGCTATTACAGTGGATTGATCTGCTAACCTTTTGAAGAACTGATTCACATTGAAAAACATGATTAAGTGCAACGTAACCTATTACTATGCATAATTAAATATGCTGTCATTTACAAATTCTAAAGTCAGAGACACATTCCCCAACCGGAAGCCCTGGTTCAACGGCGACGTCAGGGCCAAACTCAGGGCCCGATCCGCCACCTTCTCATCCGGGGACCTGGATTCTTACAGGCAGTCCAGGTATGTCCTCCGTAAGGCCATCAGAACAGCCAAGCGGAACTACAAGGACAAACTGGAGTCCCACTACAAAGGTTCTGACCCCAGACAGATGTGGAGTGGTCTGAGGTCTCTTACAGGCTACAAAGGGAGAGGTAATGGTGCTGTTCAGCCCTCTGCCTTGCTGCCAGACGAGATCAACAACTTTTACGCTCGTTTTGAGAAAAGCAACACCTTCCTGGTTGTAAGGTTACCTAAAGAGAAGAATGACTGCCCACTAATGTTATCCATAGCAGATGTGAGCAGATCCTTTAAGAAGGTCAACCCCCGCAAGGATCCAAGACCAGACGGCATCCCAGGCCGTGTACTCGAGCCGAGCTTGTGCCGACCAGCTAGCTGAGGTGTTTGCTGACATCTTCAACCTCTCCCTGAACCTGTCCGAGATCCCCACCTCCTTCAAATCCTCCACTATTGTACCTGTCCCCAAGAAAGCCCAGGTCACCAGCCTGAATGACTACCGCCCCGTCGCACTGACCTTCACCATCATGAAGTGCTTTGAGCGGCTAGTGTGTAGTATGTCCGAATGCTGTTTGTTGACTACAGCTCAGCATTCAATCTATTGTTCCTGGGAAGCTCATCACCAAGCTCAAGGACCTAGGACTGAGCCCTGCAACTGGGTCCTGGACTTCCTGGTGGGCAGACCTCAGGTGGTGAGAGTGGGCAACTTCACTTCCTCCGCACTCACTCTGAGCACTGGTATCCCCCAGGGCTGCGTCCTCAGTCCCATCCTATACTCTCTGTACACACACGACCGTGTCTCCACTTTCAGCTCCAACGCCATCATCAAGTTTGCTGATGACACCTCCATCCTGGTACTCATTATGGCGATGAGACTGCCTACAGAGAAGAGGTTAACACCCTGGCAGTGTGGTGCCAGGACTACAACCTCTCTCTCAATGTAGGCAAGACCAAGGAGCATATAGTGGACCGCAGGAATTTGCGGGTCACATAGACACTCACCCATAATCATATGCAGCTGAAGTGGAGAGAGTTCGCCACTTTAAGTTCCTTGGTGTTCATATATCTGACGACCTCACCTGGACTCACCACATGGACACCACAGCAAGGACGGCCCGCCAACGCCTCTTCTTCCTGAGGAGGCAAAAAAAGGTTGGCGTGTCCCCTGACATCCTCATAAACTTCTACAGATGCACCATCGAGAGCATTCTCTCTGGCTGCATCACCTCTTGGTACGGCAGCTGCTCCGCCCAGGACTGCAAGGCACTATAAAGGGTGGTGAAAACTGCCCAGACCATCACCGGCAGGGTGCTGCCCACCCTAGATGATATCTACCCCACCCGTTGCCTGAGGAAGGCACACAACATCACCAGAGACCCCAGCCACCCAGCACACTCACCTTTCACCCTGCTACCGTCTGGAAGACGGTACAGGAGTGGTCAGTCACGCACTTCGCAACTGAAGGACACCTTTTACCTGCAGGCCATCAGGCTTCTGAACTGCTGAACTCTTCCCCTAGCGCTACCTCAAACCCATTGTCAATAGCCACTGATGTAAACTTATATGCCATCATTATTATTTGATGGGAACATTCAGACCATATAACTCTATGTAAGACCATGTAAAATACTGGATGATACTGTAGAATACTTACATGCACTTGCACTTTACTCCTGCACATCTGTATCGTGTCATATTTTACCACTGCTTCCATCAAAGCTCATGTACAACCCTCCAGTTTATGTATGATGTAAATACTTACATGCTTTCAGTATACACTTTATACTTTATATTTCTACAATTCTGCTACAAATCATTCTCCATTGCTGCTTATTTTCATTCTTCATCTTTCATTCTCTATTGCTGATCTTACTGTTATTCTGTACTTATTGAATTTAATTTAATTTAACTGTTCTCTTTTATTTTCCTTCCATGTTGGAACGGGCCTCGTCCAATACATTTCAATGTACAGTATGACTACAAGTGATGCTGCACATTTGACCATAAAGGACTTGAATCTTGAATTTTGAATGAATCAATGGTAACATTTTGATTTCAAGACTAAAATCCCCCGTACCATCTGTTGTACCACAGGTTGAAAAAAACTGACGTCACATTACATTTGAAATACATTTTGCATTTCAAATGTGAGAGCTGATTTAAGTGTGTGCATCAAAGGTTAAATATGTATGTGTTTGTCTTGGTCGTACGAAAGAATAATATATTTGTTTGCATTTGCGTTGTTAAGTACATCGTACTTTACGATGTACTATCATACCTGAATCAACCTGGGATGACAGACACACCAACAGATAGGCAGGCAAGCAGTCCGACATTTTATCTGGGTCTGACGAATGTACTTCCTTAATAGAAATACATTTTGCATTTCAAATGTCAGACGTCATTACCTTTCAAAGGGAAGGAAGGATTTAAAATGTTAAATAAATCCCTCAATCGCCCGCAATCCTTTAGCTAGCAGATATGCTGAACATTTAGTGCATTTATTTAATAGCTACTTTTTCAATTCAAAAACGTTTTTGATTTTTGTAACAACTTATATTAATAAAGAAACATGCACACAAAGAAAGACATGGGAGTCACATTAAAAACAGAATTAGACAAGAAAATAGAAAGATAACACCTATAACTTAAAGATGAAAGCTTGGGGTTTTAAAAGTACGTTTGGTTAGCGTTTTTGTTTAGTAATCATCAGCCGTACTTTTACACTTGTGTGTGACATTTGGCCATGAATAAAGTTTAATTTTATCAGGCTTCGAGACAAGTAGGTATATAACTGATGTGTGTCATCCACAGACTGGCAGGCTGGTCATGATGAATATATTAATTGATCGTTTCCAATTATTCTTTTTTTTCCCAGCAAGATTTTAATTTGGTCCTCTGAGAAATCATCTTGGTGACTGCCAAATCATTTTCCATGTAGAAATACTTATATTCCCCCAACACACGTAATCTTTAACATTGTGACAATAAAGTGAAATTAATTCATAAAATGGTTCAGGTCTTTTTGACCACAATATCATTTTGTATAAACCAGAAAACACACTCAAAAAAGCACAATACACATACATTTCATCTGCATGAATTGGCTAACTCCCGCAGTAGTAGTACACTTTGTAAACTTGAATCAATAGATTGATAGATGAAGGTAGATAGCAGGGTCTTCAAAGTCAAAGTTTATTTCACATTGCACATTTAAAACCACCTTGGTTGACCAAAGTGCTGTACAAGCCAAATAAAAAATAGTTAGTAAGATTAATTAGTAAGATAAGCTAAATAACACAATAGATTTAAAAAAATATACATATATATATATAGCCGTGACACTATCAATGCCATCCAGAAGCTCAGGTTTACCAAAAGTGATAATTTCAGTTTTCTTCTCATTTAGATTCTGGATGTTTAATTCCATCCATGATTTGAAGTCTTTTAAAACAGTTCAGCAAGGCCTGTATGGAAGCACCTTGTTAACACAAAGAACCCAACCGTGGTCCAAACCCAAGCAGCCTAAAAACCTGCACAACGGAGCTGGATGTGCATAGAATGGCAACATTTTGAAAAAACGTTATTAGAAGAGACATATTTAGTGGGATATTAGTGAACATTTGCCTTTCACATTAAATGTCCTGACTTTGATATTGCTTGCATTATCTCAGAAACCTTGTCCTGTTTCACCTGTTGAACTATTGTGAAGGCGTTACATCATAAAAGGGCTATTAGTAAAGGCTCATTACCTTTCAAAGGGAAGGAAGGATTTAAAATGTAAAATAAATCGCTCAATTGCCCGGCATCAATCACACAACCTGTCATTTAAGAGTCATTGAAATTTAGAAATAACCCAGCTAGATGGCAAATGACGAATTTCTATGACAAGGGGTGAAATATGTGTTTTTATTTGGATACCTGTTATAAACCTTAATCAACCTGGGATGCTAAACAGATGGGCAGACAAGCAGTCAGACATTTAATCTGGATCTGATGAATGTACTTCCTTATGAGAAATACATTTTGCATTTCAAATGTGAGAGCTGGTGATAGAAGGATTTGGGAGGAAGGTATATAAGCAGACAGTGAAATACATAGCCAGTAATTGAAATGTCAGCTCACTCAACAAGGAAAACAAAAGGTAAGTCTGTTTCTATATAATACTGTTTAGCTGCATAAGGATAAGACATGTTCTTAAACATTACGTAAAACATATTACAATTGACTTATCTAACAATTATTACCCCAAAAGGACATTTCTTTAATTCAATTAATAAAAGAACACTGTAATGTCATGTTTTAGTAAAACTGTAGTGTGCCTGAGTTACATTTTAAATTAATTGTATGTTATATAGGTATGGAAGCTATGGAATGGATAGCATTTTTTCTAATCTCAGGTTGGTGCATTTGATTTTACATCATTTTAGGGCGTATGCATCAAATGCTATATGTATATTTAAGAAAAGTGTACTTGTTGGTCTTTGTTTTGAACAAATGTTATATTATGTTATTTGTTCATATTTGTCTGCTTTAAATTTGATTTAGTATTGTTCCTAACAATTGCATATAACGTGTGGATTATTTTAGGTTTGGCTGTAAGCATCAAAGTTTATGTGTATGTGTTTGTTGTCATACGAAATTATGATGTATTTGTTTCCTTTTTCCATTGTATAGTACATCGTACTTCACAATTGCATGTACCAATATACAAATGTGTTTTTGAAAAGATTTAAAAATAGATTATGTGATTATTCCCCCCATACCAGGACTGTGTACCAGCCCATCCTTTTGTGGCCACTACCGCCATCATTGCTTAGTAGAAACACCCAAAACCTGGTATGATGCACAGAGCTACTGCAGAGAGAGAGGTTTTGACCTGGCCACCATAGATGACATGGAGACAATGAAAGCATTGCAGCCCTTGTTCGTGAAGCAGAGCTATATGTGGATAGGCCTTCTTCCTGGCGGTCCTAAGAAGTGGTCTTGGTCTCTGGCCGACCATTATTTCTACAAAGAGGGCGAGAGAGATTACAGAAATTTTGAGGTGGACTCAGATCAGCTTCACTTAGTTACTTCCAAGGATGGTAATTGGTCATCTACCAATAACAAAACTGTACGATGGTCTTCCATGTGTTATGATGGTAAGGATCACGCTGCTACAGGTACAAATTAACGTGGATAAGGACCACACACATTTAAAAAGAAAACGATTATCCATGATCAGAGATAAACACATTTTGAATGATGGATTATTTCTTCAGCTAACAAACAAGGTCAAGACAGATATGTACTAGTCCTCCAGGCCAAGAATGTCATTGAGGCCCGGGAGTACTGCAGGACACACCACACAGACCTAGTCAGCATCAGGAACCCAGCAGAGAACCAGGTGGTCCGTGAGGTAGCCGCTGGTCAGGAGGTCTGGATTGGCCTCTTCAAAGATGCATGGTGGTGGTCCGATGGGCGTTACTCCTCCTTCAGATTCTGGAGGTCAAATGTCCTTACTTTTGACACCCATATTTCTAAGTGTGGTTACATGCATCGGACAAGAAGATGGAGCAGTGCTCGGTGTACAGTCAAGTTGCCTTTCCTCTGTAGCTGTAAGCAGACATTCATGTTTTGGGTTAATTAGTAAACAACGTTAAATTCATTTTTTTAATTATATGTCGTCAAATGTGGGAAATCATTTTTAATTCCATCCCATTAGTCGTGATACACATGTATTGTGAATGTGACATCCGATGTCTAACAGGTACAGAAGAAAGGGTGCTGAAAGTGAAGGTCCACTCAGAGTACCTGCAGGACCTGAATGACCCGGCAACAAAAGCAGCCATTTTAAAACATGTGAGTGTTTCTCGGTGTTCTTCATGCGTCACTGTGAATTCCGAACATGCTCACACCCTAAAACACCATCAACTCACCGCTGTCTTCAAAGAAAGTGAAGAAGAATGTACAACAAAAGTCACGCACAGCCCAGCCCTGAACCCTGCACTGAAAACGTGTGATTAAAAAGCACCAGTTTCTGGTCTTTGAGCTAGGACCTCCCAACAAAAGGTGGTTAAATGGAGGACAAAAGCTTTTTCTTCTAAAAAGTTGTCTCTCCTAAAGGGCTCAGTTATCTTGTATTTATATAAAGAACATACTCATAATGGTTTGCCAAGGCTCACAGCAAAAACATTTGGTTTTGTTTTCAGATGCAACAGCTGGTGGAAAAGACACCATTGACCTCCGGACATAAGATGACATGGAGAACACAGCCTGATGGACAGGTCTTCACCAGGGAGCAGTGTCATCAGGAAGACTGTGAGTCTCTGAACTGAGCCACTGACACACAGGAACACCAACATCTGGCTCATGAGTACCACTGGATTGATGGACAATGTGTATAATAATGTATGATGCTGATTTGAGTTGATGAGGGCTTTTAGTTTATTTTACTTTTGTGTGTTTGAAACGGGTGGAAATATAATCCTTTTTCTATGAGTTACACATCTTCTAGTAAATGTAAATAGACTACATTCATACAGCGTATTTCAGACCAGTGGTCACCGAAGGCGCTTTACATTTATTGCCTCATAGTCACATTTATAAAAAAGCCTATTCATACACTGAGGGAGGGGTACGATTCGTCTTTAGCTAGCAGATATGCTGAACATTTAGTGCATTTATTTAATAGCTACTTTTTCAATTCAAAAACTTTTTAGATTTTTGTAACAACTTATATCAATAAAGAAACATGCACACAAAGAAAGACATGGGAGTCACATTAAAAACAGAATTAGACAAGAAAATAGAAAGAAAACACCTATAACT
>OMKI01024078.1:0-15802 GCA_900302315.1 Phycis blennoides
CACACACAAACATGCACACACACACACGCAAACACACACATGCACACTCACACACACGCAAACACACACACACACACACAAATGCACAAATGCAAACACACACACACACACACACTCCTCTAATCCCCTGTCCACATTAGATCTACATGTGTTCAAGTTCAAAATGCAATCGCGTGTTGTGTTTGTTGTGTTTTTAGGCCCTATATTAGGCCCTATATTACGGGCTTCGATCATCCCTAGTTTCTCATCATCCTTTCTAAACATCACAAACCCATCATTTATTGTTCCATTCTTTGATTTGCTGATAATAAAATGGTTATTCAAAAGGAATAACGACGATTGAACTAAAAACATGTATCATGTATTATGAATAACGACATATAATTCATTCATTTTAAATACATTTGAAACTATTAAAACATTTTCATCTACAATATAAACTCTATTAAATTCAGGTATCTCTCTCCTCTTAATGCCTCTTCCTGTTCCCCTTCTCATTCCAGTTCCTGCTGGAACCTCCGTGGTCTCCACTTCCTCCCCGAGCGGTGATGGACAGGCTGTGGTTCTGCTTGGCCTGACATCACACACCCGGACGACGCGGTGCCATGGCGGCTTTGACACCTGACGGGCGGGGATGACGGCGCCGCCTCGCCGGTCTGAGCAGCGGCAGCAACGCGTCGCGAGTCTGAGTCCCCGAGAACCACAGCCCTCGCGCACGAAACGTCTGACGTACTCACGCTCAAAACTGAACTAAGGTGCAAATGACAAAGTGAGGGTGAGGGGGGCGGGGTAGGTAATGGTTGCGGTGTGTGTGTGTGTGTGTGTGTGTGTGTGTGTGTCTGTATGTGTGCGTGCGCGTGTGTGTGTGTTATTAGATATTTATGTTCAGTACATGTGAAGTGCGGTGAGATTTTGGAGAGGGGACTAAAACCCAGGAAGCTAATGGATGATGCAGGACACACAAGAGGAGGCTTCACTCGTACGCGGCGCAACAGAACCTACCCAGCATGGCGCTCCCTCTCTCTCTCTCTCTGTCTCTCTGTCGCTCTCTCTCTCTGTCGCTCTCTCTCGCTCTCCCATTTTTCAGCCACAACTCCACAGAATTCATCCCCATCCTCATCTCTACTCCCCCCCACCCCGCCCCCCACTCCACTAATAACTGCTAGTGCCCCCCACCTCTCCTCTCCTCTATATTTTAATCACTACACCGCTCCCTCCCCACCACCCATTAGCTTTGTGTAAACCCCCTCCCTGCCAGGGACTGAATGTAAAATAGATCCCCGACAGCTGTCTCAAAAATACTCAGCGAGGAAAATGAAAGCAGTGAGTTACGGCAGTGACTGATAGCCAAATGAGATCTGAGTGTGGAGAGGAGGCTGAGAAAAATGTAAAATGTATGAGCCTTGCTTTAGACGGCAACAACATGATTTTCCTCAACGCTTCACTACGAGCCAAAAGACGGTCTACTGGATCGTGCCTGAGAACCGCAACTTCTCAGACGTGTGTGATTACAACTTCTACTGTGGCCAAGGTCAAGGAACCCAATTATAACTTGCAAACGCTGCTCCAAAATGTCTTATGTGCCTCGCAACACAACAATGATTTTTTGTAACCAACTCAGGTGTCGTGAGAACAGCCCCCACCACTTCCACATTGTATCCACCCAGGGCCAGCTCTACACTGCACACTGGCATCTGACAGGCAAACGTAATTCTGTGTGGTGGGCAGTCACTTTTTTTTTTAGGTTTCTACAATGGAATAATTAATATAATAGCTCAGTTGCAGTAGCTCAGTGGGTAGAGCGGGTGGACAGAGTGGGTCGTCCACTAACCGTAGGGTCGGCGGTTCGATCCCCTTGATCCCCCTCCTTCAACTGTCCACATGCGGAACCCCACAAATGTACTGAATGTAAGTCGCTTTGGACAAAAAGCATCTGCTAAACGCCCCTTACGGAATTTTACTTGAATGAAAATGGGATAGTGGCAATGTTCGCTAATTGTGTTTACTTTGGAAACATGGCACTTTGGGGTCGGACCGGCTGAAGTGAATTCAATCGGCTGCTGGCTAAGGTTGACTGCCGACGGCCGTCAACAAAGTGAGCCTCATAAGGAGAACACAGCGTGGAGCAGAGGCGTCTCACGTAGCAGAACAACTTCCGCCTTGCAACAGCGGTTTTAAAGGTCAAAGCTCAGCGAGATGATGATTTTTAAGCCATACTTTTCATTGTTTCTTTTTGATGGTGGGTATGTAGCATTTGCCCCACTCCGTTTTACGATGCATTTTAAATATCAGCCCTTTGAGCCTGAATGGAGCGAGGGAAAACCTACTGAGGACCTCCCAGTATGAAGTGAGGGACATTAAGGTTGGGTGCACTTTTCATGCAGGACACGCAACAACAACAATAAAATATTGGTTTGGTTAGGTGTTTTTATCCCATAAATCAATAGTGCTGGGATCAGTTTGACTTTAAACAGTGTAAACCATGCAGTTAAACCATGAGGTCAAATGCCCTTTAATCAAGATTAAGGCACAACATGAAAATAACACATCAATGTAATCAGTTTTAAGATACTTTGACATAATCAATAGTTGCAGAAATTATTGCTTTTTGGTTGTTGGAGGTAACTCTTATTGTACAGAGGGTGACAAAATTGGCCAACATTTCATAGAACCTCACCCTGCCTCTGAGGTCGGCGAGGGAGGATGAAAACTTCCAGTGGTTTGACAGCTGGATGGAGAAGGATCCACAGGAGACAGTGGCAGTACACCTGGGTACACACTGAAAAATGTTTTATCCATGGCTAGGCTTGACCGGTTTGACTGTTAAAGCCTCATTGTTGAACTTTTAAAAGTTGTTGTTGTTGCACCTGTTGGTTTTACTGACAGTCTAATGTCACAAAAAGGCACTTCATGGCATTTTTAAAACAGCTCATTTAGTTTTAAAATGCTTTTAAATTTTAAAGAAATAATGTTTACATTTATTTTGGGGAGACAACACAAAGGTCTTAGATTTCACATTGTTGCGACGGATGAGGGATGCAGGTAAATGTTCGCTCAAGTGATTGTGTCAATAGTATTCTCTCAATGTCTCAAGAGAGACAGAGCCAGGCCATCAGAGAATTGGAGATAGATTTGGTGGTTCTCCAATGTTTAGCAGATTCCATGGGAGATCGAGGCAATAACAAGGCTAATAAATGCACATTTGCCAATTTGCAAGGCACCGCAGCACAGGGTGTACAAGCGAGGTCAAGTTCCTCAAACATTACACAGATGCCCCATCTCAGTTTATGTTATTTTAATCTGGAGAAAAATAATGGCCAAAAAAGCTTATCCATTTGCTTGTCTTCCAACTCCAACTCCAACTTCCAACTCCAACTCTTTAGCCAAATGAAGGAGATATGCAGCAGATATTTAAAACTTGTAGAATAGTGAACAGAAATATGACCAATTATGGGCCCAGTCATCTAATAGTGGTCTGCCAAAAGTCCAGCCCGATACCACTTTGGACACAGTACTTTCTGCAGAGGAGTCTTTGAGAGTGGTGAGGCTCAAGGAATAGATGGTCTGCCTGCTGATTTATATAAAGTATTCTTGTCAGCAATAGTGGCATATGTTCTCTCTGTTTTAAGGGGCAGTGTAGCTGGAGGGCAGTTTACCAATGGGTTGCAGGAGGGCAGTAATGCTGCAATGCTGCTTCCTAAAAAATTAGATTTGCAGCAGATAAAAAATTGGAAGTTGGTCTCCTTGCACTGCACAGATTATAAACTGCTATCAAAGGTTTTGGCAACCATATTGGCACAGGTGATGGGGGAGGGCCTGTACCTGCCTGTACCTGGCATGTTGATCACTGACAATGATTATTTCATAAGAGATATTTGGGAAATCTCTGGTTCATGGGGAGGGAGACTGGCCTTCTTTCAATGGACCAAGAAAATGCCTTTGACCGGTTTGAACATCAGTACTTGTGGCAAACACTCCAAGCATTTGGTTTCAACCAAGGTTTCATAGCCATGATCCATGTTCTGTGCAGGGATATTGAGAGTGTACTTTAGATGAACCCTGTTCATCTTACGGTGCAGCGCAACTTATGTCTGAACTTTATCAGGTATGCTGTACCCCCTTGCAATAGAACTTATTAGAAGTTTTTCCATAGAAACAAAAATCTGTCTGAAATGTCACAGGAGTACACAGGAGTACAATAGATATTTCAGATTTATCAGCCTATGCGTATGACAGTTTTTTTTCAAACATCAAGAAGATGTGCTTTAACAAAGGTGGTGAGGGAAGCAGTTAGATCTTTCTCGAGTTACCTGGGAAAAGAGAGCATCTGTTTCAGATGGGGAAGAGTTGGCTCATAAGGTTGTTTTACAGGGAGTGAATTCTAGGACAAAGTAGCTAAAGAGATGGCTTCTCACAACTGTCCTACTGGGGTTGAGGGCTGATAATGAACAACATTGTTTATTCAACTCTATCGTTCGGCATGTGTAGATCCTACGCCAAACCTTGTAGAAAGGATTCAATTAATCCTAATTCTTTTGGGACAAGCTTCACTGGCTACAGCAGAGCCTTCTATATCTCTCCAAAAAACAAGGAGGACAAGGACTTGTGCATCTGGAGAGCAGGGGTGCAACCACCAGAATGCACTTCATCCACTACTTACAGGGCCCAAAGACCTCATCTGAGACCCCCGGCATGTTGTATTCTTAGACGTTTTGGTGATATGGGATGAAATATTTATTTGTTTTTAATGGATTTTAACTTCAAGATCTCAAGAGCCTCAGAGTTTTTTTTTTTTTTTTTACAGTGTGGAACTGTAACAAACACAGAGAGTGGACTCTTCATCTTCTCTACACTGGCTGCTGAGTGAGCCTGAGGTGGTGGGAGGTCGGCAAGTTGCCAACTATGTGACAGGACCCACACTCAAGTGTGGGTGTGTGTTTCTGGACCGGGATGATGCTGTAGCTAACCCAACTGCTAAGAGCAGCCGTCTGCAGCTAGCTGCCCCTGGAGCGAAGCTGCAGGACCGGCCAAACCACTGCCAGCCATCACAGCAGCCCAAGGCCCCATGCTCTGGCAGGGAAATGGGAAAATGTTCCCTCCACGGAGCTACCACTGCAGCACAGCTGTCTAGCCTCAACCAGGCCGTCCAGACAGCCCTGCAATGGCCGAAGTCCAGCGACTCGGCTACCTGGGCTGCTGGCTTGCCTTTGCCAGCCAAGGCAGCAGCCCAGGCCTCCAGTCTCCGGAATGGAATGAGAGGGGGAGTTAGGTGATGTCACTGGTGAGGTGTGGGGACAATTGGGTTTGGGGGAGGGGGGGAGGGAATTAGAGAGAGAGTAGGCTTCAGCATCAATTTGGTGTTTGTGGCATGTCGAGTGTGTATGGTGATTGAGACTCTGGGGCTAGGGGAGGCCACACACCTGTGGAGCATTTGGTAATTACACACAGGACAAATCAGCCATCACCACACACACACCTGAGAGAGCTCTGATGTCAGCAAGTAACACCTGCTCCACCTTCATAACACTGCCAATAGACTGCTGTAAGATAAAATCAACTTGTGTCTTGAATTGAGTTGAGTCAAGGAAAGCAGATTAGGTGGTGTGTGGTAAGGGTCAACTGCTACAGTATCCTTCCAAGGTCCTACTGTGACGGCTATCGGTGGTTTAATTGTGAGGATCCTTTCCCCTCTGTCTTCCTGATTCTAAAGACTGCCCAGGAGTGTGGATTTGATCAACCGTCTTACAACGTGTGTAAAGGTTTTAAGCAAACACAGGCTGACTGGTCGGTCTGACGGTGCCTGGATGGGCCTGAAGGAGTGGAGTGGGCTCTACAAACCACCGTGATCAAAGGCTGGTGGTCCGGGGCCACATGCATAGAGCTCTGCATGGGCCGCAAATTAACGCTCAGTGATAAAGATGGAAATCTGTGTATGCAGAGATTTCACGAGATGTTCAAGCAGCACAATGGGTTTTCTGTTTGTATATACACCAATTGTCCTGAGATTGACTGCATGTAGAACAAGGACAAGCTTAGAATCCACACCCCGTTAACTCTACTCAATAACATAAAATAACATAAAACAAATATTGTTGTTGAAGGACAGCAGATTTTTTCTGATCACTTAGATAAAGCCATAATATGTCATTCTGCAGTGATGATAGTGTTGGACGTCATTGTAATGTTACAACATTACCGTACGCATGAGCTTGGTGTCTGGCATGAGTCACTTACCATAGTAGCACATCATTGTAAGGTAGATCAACATTAAAATATCATATCAATAAATAAGGTCTCTACTGGACAGGATTGACAGGCAACCAATTGAAATGCGCACCTTGAATATATATATATAAAGTAAAAACCTCTCTGGATATCAACGTCGTTGGATACATTTGGGATAAGTACACAACTCCCTGTTATACAAAATATATAACAGGTCTAGTTCTTTAGTATATTGTTTGTTATGTAAAGGGTGCACCAGCACATATGTGATATGTTATTGTAGATAGGGCAAATGGTTAAGAATACAGAGCTTTTAAAAATCTCTTTCATATTAAGAGAGCGAGATTCATGATAAGGCAGAAATAGTCTTGCAGCGACCGAGACTACTGAAGAATTTCAACAAGTTCAGTGCAACATTGGGGTCTGCCTTAAAACGCTCTGAGCCATCTACTGGAACCACATCCACATCTCTCTCTCTCTCTCTCTCCATAGTGATTTACCGAGCTAAAAATAACCCAGAGTGTGGAGAGAGGTGGGAGTTTTAATAATTTATTCCCTCGTACTGGGATGCTGCCTCCTATTGGAATCCCCCCTTGTGAACCTGCATCAGGGAGACCACACAACGGCCATCAGGGAGCTCAGTGAGGTCCATATCTGGGTCACAGGCAGTGGCAGTGGTGAGACATCCACGCCTCCTTTAGCTTGTCTTCTTCTCCTTCCCCCAGAGGGGCTCATCATCATCATCATCATCATCATCATCATCATCATAGTCTTCCTCATTCGTATCTTCTTCGTCATCGACATCGCCTTCGTGCTCCGGGGTGAGCCGGTACATCCAGCATCAGTCTCATCCATGTTTAATGGATGAGGGGCGGAGGTTGTGGCTTAACGATGAGCCGCTGACCTGACCTGCTGCGCCGCGTGACACCGCGGGCCCCGGCCGGTCATTACTCGGCTGGGCGAGGTATTCAAATCAATAATACATGCCCACCTATAATGGCCTGATAGGAACGCGCCTCGGGATTGGAGCGAATGCGCGATCCATTCAGTGGCTTTGTACGCGAGTCGACAACCGCCGAATAAGTGAGCGAACAGATGAAGAAAAATGTTCAATAAATAAAGAGGACAATGAGCAGATGAATAAATAAGCGAGCAGACTTGTCAGAGAGTGTGTGAAGATAGATCAAGCCTCTGCGAGGAGCGCCAGAAGCCACTTCAGGAGAGGAGGGTACTGCTTTGTGAGTGTGTCCGATATATTTTGCTGCATTTAATAATTCAGCGCTAAAGATTTATTTTGTCACATGATTAGTGGCAGCCGAGATGCAGGCTGCAGGCGTCACCGATGCCAGACATCCCTCCCAAACCTGGTGCTCATGAAATGATGCCGGACCACATACACACACACACATACATTCAGGCATGCACACACACACAGATACACACACACACACACACACACACACACATACACACACACACACACACACACACACACACGCACGCACGCACACAGACGTGAGTCTTAAGGCTCCAGTATACTTTGTGTGTGATTAAAATTGGGAGAATGCACAGAGGAAGATGATGGGTCACGAAATATGAACCTTTGAACACCTGGCCAGCCTCACCTGTCCCCCAGAGAACAATGTTGCTGTCTATAATTGGCCAAGAAAGAAATTAGCCAAGAAAGGCAATTATTTGTTCCAACATTCACTCGTCCCACCGTATCACAAAAGAGAGAACATATAAACACAACACACAGATAGGACAAAGTAGAGCTAAAACAATACACTTTAACATAGTGAAGAGACGGTTTATAAATTGCTTCCATCTGTGTCAATTTAAGAGAACTATTCCGTGACGTATACACGCTGGACGAGGTGCCGTATGCTCTACTTCAAGGCACCATCTAGCTTTCCCTCACAAAGTATACGTTGTATGACAGTGGAGAGGAGATTTCGTTTTTGCTCACCCCAAAACACCTTGCAATCGCAGACCTTGTAAGAAATGCTAGAAATGCTAATCATAGTCACTGTTAGCTGTCCACATCGGTGTATATCTATTTCACTAAACAAGCACAGTAGACCCTTTCAGAGAGGTGTCATTGTGGGACAAACACAGGTGTCACTGACGCTCATAACACTAATTATGGGTCTGCTCCTTTTATGGACCAGGGCATGGGCAGTAGGCTAAACTAGAGAAGATAAGTCCTCTACCCGGGCCCTGGTACATAAAAGGAGCAGACACATCATTTATGAGTGACGCCTGTGTTTTTCCTATGATGAAACCCCTGTGAACAGGGTCCTATTGCCTGTGATTGCCTGGGTATTGTCTGTACATTGCAGGCTGACCGAATTATCTGGTGGACAAAATCACAAAAATATTAAATCTTGAAAGAACTATAAGAGGGAAGGTCAATGTACTCAATCACTCTTTTACTCAATGACATTCAATTGTCCCTTTCTAAGAAGGCTGACAGCCCTACTCAATATAAAATGAACTATAACATGCAACATTTAGTCAATTGTTAATCTGAAATGCTTTGGTGATTTTATGAAGACATTGCAATTACAATTGTCACAATGAACAATGTTGCAAAAGCTCAATCGTTTTGAGTTAATCAAGTAATCTTCAAACAATCTTCAAGTAATCTTTAACACAATAGGCTGTTTCAAATCTTATTTTTTTAATTGATACATATTGAAGCGAAAAGGTTACATGTTTCTGTGAAACACAGAAATACACAAAAAGTACAGATTCAAAGCCATAATAGCCGTGAGGGTCACCATCACTAAAGGGTTTCCTGAAAGGCCACTAAAGGCAAATGTTTCTGGATGTTTCAGTGCACAGGTCACATCCTTGCATATGCATCTCTTTAAAACATGTTACATTTGGAACGTGACATGTATGTATTTAAGGGAGATAATACTGAACCGGCTATTATTTTAATGATTTAGTTCATATAAAATAATTAGCTAGTTAATTGAGTCACTAGGCTATTTTAGACATTGGCTTGTATTGAAGCTGTACTGTAATAATGTAATTCTACAGTATATACGTATACAGTATATGTATGTCGCTACCGGCAACCTCTGCGAGGACTCAGGCGAGCTACTACAATCTTCTGCCTCTTAGCCAGTTGCTCATTAAAAACAGAGATGGAGATGTGTAGTTTGGCGGTCCAGATATATCAAAAATATCTGGACCGTTATTTTTTCAGAAACAAAAAAGAGGGAAAAAATATTCAGAAGAAGCCTACGTGCCCAATGGCTTACTATGATGTTTTAATCTTTGGTAAACCTGCCAAAAACAAGCCAATGAGCTCCTCAAAAAGGGTGCTCTGTTGTATTGACATCCTTTTCTTTATCATCGGTCATGCCTGCTAGTGGTCGATAGATAGACCGCCGTGTGGCAGGGCTGAGTCACATCCTAGCGGATGGACACGAGACTAATTACCAACTCCCTCAAGATGAATATCCATGAGCAAGAGAAAACCTTTTACTGAAACTAAATCTATCAATATATGTGATACACACTGTTTTAAAAACAGGGACATTCCTGGGGACACCCTACTGTAGGCTCTCCCATTGATTTATTCATTTATTCAGCTTCAGCTTTACATCATGTTCTACAGCTTCAGAGTATGACGTAACCAGTGGTGCAATCAGCCAATCATACTTGCAATTGGGTGCCCCAGTGCTTAAAGGAGTCATGTATGTTAATCTTCTCATATGCATACACCGTTTCACAAACACTATGAATTCATCTAGTCTTTTGAGTCTCTCACCGTATTGTAATTTCAGGAAATCTGCATTCTACGATGGTGAAATTATGCATGGTGGCATAGTGTAGTAGGGCTGTCAGCCCTACTACAGTCAGCCAAAAGAAATCTTGGTTGACTGGAATTCGACAAACTCTACAACCGATTGATTGGTCGACTGGTTGTAGATCCTTCGCGTTATCTCGAGATCAGCTATTTCATCCACAACGCACTCTACTCTGCCTGGTAGCCTAAATATCAGGGAACTGTCAGTGAGTTTCGGTTAACTGTCAGTGGGCTTCAGATCCATTCTTGGTCTGAATCAGACCATAGAGCTTCAATGTAGAGCACACCAGATGAGCTACGGAGCTCCATGTCGGGCAGCCAAGCTTTGTAGAAAGGACAAACCACGTCAGACGATCACATTTTAGTAGTAGGCCTACTGTAGTTTAGTTTAATAGAATGTGTCCCAACGGATGGTGCTGTGATGCGGGCCAATTCGGAGAGCTTAATACTCAAAGCCTATCAAACGTTAAATACGAA
Source organism: Phycis blennoides (assembly GCA_900302315.1). Lineage (NCBI taxonomy): Eukaryota > Metazoa > Chordata > Actinopteri > Gadiformes > Phycidae > Phycis > Phycis blennoides. The sequence continues at coordinate 10,526 of OMKI01024078.1, forward strand.
CGTTTACGGAGCATCACGTAGAAGATACACCAACGTTGTTTGTTTCTTATAGTCTTATAGTTAACACCATATGATTGTTAAAGCAGAAAATATGGAGCATTGATTTGATTGATTTTTATAATTAATGTCATTTAAAACAATCACTATCACTAACGCTATCACTCAAAAATAAAATACAATGGTCTGCATATGTCCCTCCCACCCCCGAAAATAATGGATTAGGAAGCGCTTTTTTCCTTGACAAAGTAGATGGTCGATTGTCCGACCAATGGGAATTTGGTCAAACAAGTGCATATCGACCCACAAATTGACCAGACCCGGACAGCCCAATGGCTTAAGCAATAAGCCACAAGGAGCCACGCAGTGTGCCTAACCACCCCCCAAGCTGTTCAAAAATCACTGTAAATCACATTTATAAAATGGTTACTCAACCAACTACGTACTATAGATTTCACAAAATAAACACACAACACACGCAACATAAAATGCAAAATTAAAAAAACACAAATGATCATTTTATGTCATTATTCCGCCAAACAATATAGTTCTTCAAGAGGCAAAATGATTGCCAAGCAACAGGCTAATGCTTTCAAGATTGGGGTGATTATTAAACTTGATCTAGACATCGGCATTAATAAAATTGTTGAAGTAGTTTTCAGTCATGTTAGCACTACTGGGACAGGGGTGTTTGACTCCATAATGTTAGCACTCTTTGCTGGGACAGGGGTGTTTGACTCCATAATGTTAGCACTCTTTGCTGGGACAGGGGTGTTTGACTCCATAATGTTAGCACTCTTTGCTGGGACAGGGGTGTTTGACTCCATCATGTTAGCACTCTTTGCTGGGTCAGGGGTGTTTGACATGCGCAGAGCCAGAAGCAAAGATATTGCTCCAGCATCTTTGCTGGACTTTGAGATTGCCGACACAGTCATACAAAAAAAATATTGTTATGTGGTCACAGGTACTATGTGTTTTATACAGATTTCAAAATGGCTTTGAGTTAATCAGAATCAGGGACCAGAAGAGTTTTACAATATCAAACTCGAGGTTGTAGCTAAGAAGCTTAAATCTTAGAACAAATGTGAAAGAGTGCAGGTTATATTAACATTTTGCCCTGTATTATAGTGACCTAGACCCATTCCTGCTGCAATACATACAGTATATTCCATTCATGCCGCCATAGATTTTAGGCAAAGAACCCATTTGAACACTCGGATTTGGAAATAGCACATAATTTACAAGATGCCGATAACTTTTTGGGCAGCCGCATATCGACTACCATGTGGGAGTTGGTGTGCGTCAACCAGCCCTCTGAAAACAGGAAGGCTGTAAACCACTGTGATACTCATCACCCCAACCCCCTGATCCACAGTAAACTTGTCTTCCTCTACGGACCCTACCTATAGTCAACACAGACACACCCGCATTGATTAACTCAATAGCAGTATCGGAGTTGACAGCTTCAAGCAATACCTCCGATTGGGTAAGACCACCTCTCTCTAGCAACTATTGTCTGTTCAGAGACAGATAGAGAGAGAGTGACAGATAGGGAGCAATGGAGGGAAAGATGGGAAGGGGAGAGGGAGAATGAGAGGGAGCGAAAAAGAGAGAGAGAGAGAGAAAGAGAGAGAGAGAGAGAGAGAGTTTTTATCCCTCATGGCATGATGATCCAAATTTGTATGCAAAAATATAACATCGGACTGCACCTTTGCCCTGCCGGTATATATATCATTATGGCCTGGCTTTAGCACTGCCCGCTTGTGTGAAGCCGGCAGCACACTGCTCGTGAAAGGGAAGGTTGGCCATAAAATGATGTGATTGTGGAGAAAGCAAACACACGCATACCTCAACAAACGTATTTTTCTGCATTTCTTTCACTTCCAAGATTAAGCAACTTTCCAAAATCCCAGCAGATACTGGCAGTTCAACCGTTATGTGTGAATAGTCCCAAAAGCTACGATATTTTGATTGTTTTCAAAATCTGATTCCGAATGGAATAGAATATTCAGGCTTCAAACCAAAACCACATTTTGTCATTAAAGTATTTAGTCTGCAAAATAACTTTTTTTGTCTCTTCCACACGAAAAAACAAATCTACTTCTTTTGAGGTATGCTGCCCACTTAAAGGAAAACGCCACCGTTTTTCCCTACTGAACTATGCTCCTTCATGATCTTAGACCAGTTGATAAACACCTCTCTCGCCTGTGTGCGTGCACTCAATCGCTCCGGCGCGCAGCGCTACTTTGGTAGCATGTAGGTTGGCCCATTATATTCCTTAGGATCCAAAGGGGGGTGAAGTTAGAAGCGACCAAGCACTTCCACGTTTTCCCTATTTAAATACGGTTACGTGAGTAGTTACACGACCAAAGTATGGTTACACAAAATGAAACATGCCAATTTTCTAAGCGGATAAAAAGGATAACTATAATGTTACTTCCGTCAATAGAACCAACGTGACCTGCACGCCGCGTAGTCGTTGGTTATATTGACGGAAGTAACAGGGGTTGCACGAGTGCACGCACGCAGGCGAGAGAGGTGTTTATCAACTGGTCTAAGATCATGAAGGAGCATAGTTCAGTAGGGAAAAACGGTGGCGTTTTCCTTTAAGTCTGTGGTGCAACTTTAGCTTTCTTGCCTGTACTTGTCTTGCACGTCATTGTACAAAAAAAGGCCTTGAACATGTGCGTAATACCAAATGAAATACATTTTCTACTTACACGTCAAAGCGCAGATTTTGTTTCTCTTCGAAGAAGAAATCCAACACAAACTTCCTCACAAAGTCTGGGTTCAAAGTGTTGTCGATCACCTCGGTTCGACCAAACTGGGAGGAGGGAGGACAGAGGGAAGAGATGATTACTACATGATGTCTACACTCACTGAACAATCATGATCACAATGAATCAAAATTCATGTAAATATTCTTTTTTTTCATTCATATTCCATGGATTACAATTGTGGGAAGCAAATAAAAAAGATCAGATGTCAAGCGAGGACAAGTCTGAATGCAGCGGCAGCAGGTCAAACATTTGACATCAGAATGAAGTCTAAAAAAGCTAGTAAAAAAAAAAGATAATTGTGTCAAATATTTGAACAATTTAGTAGTTGTGACATTTACACAACATCCCTCTCCTAAAATCGAAATTACTTACAGTATATGATTATATTCTGGGAACAAATTACAAGGTGTTGAAAATATCAGAATATCACATAGAGACTATAAAATATAAAATCTTATTTACATTTACATTTAGGGCAGACAGACATTTTTGTCCAAAGTGACATACAATAAGTACATTTGTCAGATTATGTTCTGTAAATTATGCTTCTGCCAGTGTTTGTTGAATGCATCATGTCTGAGTGCTACATTAGCGTTAAATAGAGTTAGAATCAGACATACAGGAACAGGTTTTAGTCAAGGTCCATTCATTCAAGACAGTCAACAACAACAAAAAGTAAGGAATAAAGTTTCTGCCATCTGTATTGGAACGCACATCAATCAATTTCTCCTAAATCTATTGAATTGGTTGAGACTCAAATCCCATCCAACTGATCATAATTGTGTTTTCCGATGAAGAATTTTGAGCAATGCTAGAAGTTTTAAGAAGTATAGAGGTATGTATTCAAGACAAATAGGAAGATAAGCTAGATGATTATTTCATTTTATATAGTCACCTTTATGTTTATGTAACTCCTCAATGGAGAGTCCTTCATGATGCCCACTGCTGTAAGACATCAGCTGTACTGAATCTCAAGCCAGCAAAAAGCTGTATGACTAATGTTCATGATACTTGGAAATGTCTGCATGATTAGAGGTAAAGCAAACAGCATTAACACAGACCGAAATAGTATCTACATCAATCAGCTCAAAGCTGCCATCATTGCCCATTGTGTCGTGATCTAATTGTGTTTTGATCGAGTCTCATGGTTCCCATGGTCAGACCACTGGCCACTGCTATAGAGAGGACAGCATGCGAGCTATGAGACTCAGTCAAAACAGAATTTATTCAAAACAAAGAGGGCCGAGCAAGAATTGCTTCTAGCAGCTTTTAAAGGTTATTCATAAGCTTTAAAAGCCCCGGTGTGGACCAGAAATGACATAATCACAGCCAACGCTCAAGGTTCACACTCCAATTTGCCACATGCACGTCACACACTAGACTATAAATTAGGTTGAATTGTTATGAAACTTTACAAGCCATCGTAGTTAGATTTGTTGTTTAAAGACATAAGAGTAGGAATGGAAATGCAGAACAAAATAGAGAATCTGCTATTCATATCTTAATTGGATAGCAATTAGGAGTTGAACCTAATCATATTTTCAATGAACATAATCATATTTCCATATTTAAAAAAACCCAATATATTTAATTTGTTTTCAATACAAAATCCGCAAGGTGTCTAAATGCATATATGTTTCCATAACATGTGGTCTATACAAAAGTTTCATACACAAATTCTAGTTACTGAGGAATTGTAATGTTCATCATCTATGCTATATTCCTTTTAATTAGACATTTATTTGTGTTCAAACTTGATGTAAACAGCACACATAATGTATGATGCTTTTTGGCAGTACTATAAAAGTGGCAGTACTCCAATAAACACAAATAGACATACAAATATTTGTGTTCTGTCTGTGATCACTTTTAGAAACCCAATTGCTATCCTTTTGCCCACTTGTTTATTATTTCGATTTTTTGGCACTTGCATCTATGCGTTGTAATGTCTCTTTTAGCTTGTGACCAATTGTGCAGAAATACAACATACATTCTGCTCTTGAAGGAGAAACCATACACAGTACCAGGCACATCTATCTCTAAACAAGCAGAACAACCCTGCTGTGAGTTGTCATAAGAGGAATGCGACACCATGGAGGGTGGTTAGTCCTGGCGTTGCATGTAAACAGAGTCATCATTGGAGTACAAGGCACCGGTTTCAATTATTCAAGATACAATATTGCATTTACATTTTGTATTACAAGGTTTGGAGGGAGAAATATGCTTCTATTAAATTGCTTTGTGTTTGTTGGAATTTACATGATTCTATTGTGAATCATTATTACATGCTTTAATGATGCATAACATATATCATGAACAGCATATGATACAGCAACGTAGCAGCAGGTAAACGGGGTCCATGAGTGGTGCTGCAAATAGAGCAGTGACCGCCGTTGATGCTCAGAAATCACCTTTTGAACCATTTTCCATTCTCCGCCCAGATCCCCTGGCCTCCCTTCCCACCTCGCTGGCCTCCCGGGAGGCAGTGGTGATGATGAGG
>OMKI01024085.1:0-10518 GCA_900302315.1 Phycis blennoides
TGTGTGTGTGTGTGTGTGTGTGTGGAGGATTCATCACAGGTCACTGTCAACAGTTGACCTTCAGTGAAGTTTACTGGGGAAGCAACTGGAAACCGTCTTCAGCTTAGTGTGAGACCCGTGGTGTGTGTAAATACTTCTTACAGCTTAGCCTCTGGGATGCATTGGGTAAACGTGTGTGTGTGTGTGTGTGTGCGTGTGCGTCTGTGTGTGTGTGTTGTAGTTTGTCTTCCTCATGATGCCTTTGAATGGTTGTGTGCCAGGAAACCCTCTGTCTGAAGACATTTACGACCTCCACCAAGAGCCCGAGGGAACCCGAAAAGTCTTAAATTACTTGCTAGACAACCTTCCAGGTAATTGGGTCCATCAGCTCACCGTGCATTGAGTCTTTGTTCTGTTTTTCTTCTTATTGACTGTATGTCATGGCTTCCAGTGGGTCCTCTGCAGCCCTTCCCCAGGCCGTGGGTCACTGTCAAGCCCCGGAACACCTCGACCTCCACAGGTACTCCAAACACAATGTAGAATATCTCCTGACCCTGTGATGGACGCTCGTGTAGAGCCTCTGGAAGTGTGGCGTTGTAGTCATGTTGCATTTGGCCCAGAAGTAAACTAGAGTAGACTTTCTGGAAGCTTCGTCCAGTCTCGTTCATTGGCAGAATTTCTCCTGAGCAAAAAACGGGAAACAAGGCGTATCTCCCCCCCCCCCCGCGTGGCGGTTCTGCTGTGACAGACTGCTATGTTTTTAGTTTTTTTTTTGGTGATCAATGAAATGTCATAAAAGCCGCTTCCTCGGTAACAACTCTGACGCAAGAACCCCTTCCTTCCCCCGGCCAGCCACGCTCACGGTCATGTGCTACAACGTGCTCTGTGACAAATACGCCACCCAGCAGATGTACGGCTACTGCCCGTCCTGGGCCCTGAACTGGGAGTACCGGAAGAAGGGCATCGTGGAGGAGATCACGGCCGGAGACGCTGACATCATCAGCCTCCAGGTAGAGTCAGGGTTTGTTGTGCTTCTCCACCCCCGTTTGCTGCGTGATGTTCTGTGGGAGGGAAAATGCATGCACGTGTGTCTTTGTGCCACTCGCGGTTCATAGATATTCTCTTATTTTTTCGACATGGTTTTGAATGTGTTTTATTGTTTTTGTTTGTTTGACGTGAGGTTAGGCAAAAGTCTTCCTCTGACTACTCTTGTGCAGTCTCCTTTCACGCCTACACGCCACTGTCTGATGTCTTCAAAACAAATCAAGAACTACTGCCACTGCCATTTTATCAAATTATCAAAATAAATTGCATGAATATTTTTACTGTCAAGGTCTCAACAGTAGGTGTCTTTCTAAAATGGATTCTATTCTATTCTATGTCCCCTAGGAAGTGGAGACGGAGCAGTACTACAGCCTCTTCCAGGAGGTCTTGAGGCTGCGGGGCTACGACGGCTACTTCTGCGCCAAGTCTCGCTCGAAACACGTCGGCGAGCGAGACCGACGGCACGTGGACGGCTGCGCTGTGTTCTACAAGACGGAGAAGTAGGTGGTCCGCGTCGAGGCGCGGTTCTCTGTGTGACCCCCCCCCCCCCCGTATACACGGCGCTCAAGGAACCATTGGGTTCCTTTGTTTTGTTTTCAGGACTGCTCTACAACGCGACCTGTCTTTTCACCCAGAAGGCTTCGTAGCTCGTGTCTGAATTAGAGGAGGGATACCCAACCCGGTACCCGATGGGCCGGGTGGGGTTCGGACAAATATTTCGAAATGATGCTCGGGTTCGGGTCGGGCTCGGTCAACATCTGCGCGATTTGAAATTTGTAATTAATCCGCGCATGTTGCGCAAAAAAAAAAAAGCTTGATGCCTGTGGCTTGGGTTGGGTTCGGACATAAAAAACTTGATGCTTGTGTCGGGTCGGGTTCGATGACTGTTCTGTCGGACGTGGTTCCCGACTCAGACAGCAGATTCCGGCCCGATCCGCACTCTAGTCTGAATGTGTCTATAAATGTCTATAAATAATAGCTCAGACTAATGCAACGGTATCTTAAGAGGGAGAGAAAGGCCTTCTGTTGTCGATCCATTCCTGGTCGTGTGGAAAGCGGGATGCCTCTGGTCCCCCCCCCCCCCCAGGTTCACCGTGGTGCAGAAACACATGGTGGAGTTCAGCCAGATCGCCTTGGCCAACTCCAACGGCTCCGACGACATGCTGAACCGAGTGATGACCAAGGACAACGTCGGGGTGGCGGTTCTCCTGGAGGTCAACAAGGAAATGTTCACTGGAGGTGAGCGGCGCCCGGCTGCGGTACCCGTCCAAGGCAGTGGTGTGGTGAATGATGACTTAAGTCATGGTAACTCAAAAGGCGGCTGAACGTTGGCTGAAAGGTGGAGCTCACAGAGACGTGTCTGGAGGTGTTGCCCTTTTCATGGCTGCAAGATGCCGGATTCAAAAATACAACCTACTGTGTACAAACTTCTGATATTTCCATATGTTCTATGTGATGTTTTGAACTTCTCAATAAATCTTTCCATGAGGGGACTGAGAGGGAACATTACCTTGAAAAGAGCATATGCTTGTTTATGATGCCGTGTTACATATTTCATGGTTTATTCATGATTTTATTCCGCTCAATATAGTTCAGTTCACTGAATATTATTCCGTGGGATCAGGAGTTCTTCCACTGTGTTTCTTTTTGCCCAGGGCTGAAGCCTGTAGTGGACAGGCAGCTGATCCTGGTGGCCAACACCCACCTGCACTGGGACCCCGAGTACTCGGACGTCAAGCTGATCCAGACCATGATGTTCCTGTCCGAGCTGAAGACCATCGCCGAGCGCGCCTCCGGGGTCTGCTGGCCCCCCACCAAGTCCCCGCCCATCCCCATCGTGCTGTGTGCCGACCTCAACTCGCTCCCGGACTCTGGTAGGCCGCCAGGGCCCCCTCGGGCCCCCGCCGCGCTCTTCTGGATTTGTTATGAATAATGCAATGTCGTACTTGAAACTAGAGTGCGGATCGGGAGGGAATCTTTCTGTCTGAGCCCGGCCCGTGTCCGACAGAACAGTAAACGAACCGGACCCGAGCCCGACTGGCATCAAGCTATTTTTTTATTTTTTTATTTTTGCGCAACACGCGGGTAAATTACAATTTTCAAATTGCGCAGATGCGACCAAGCCCGACCCGAACCCGAGCATAATTTCTAAATATTTGTCCAAACTTGACACAGCCCGTCGGGTTCCATCAGGCTCGGGTCGGGTATCCATCCTCTACTTGAAACTTAAAAAAAATAAATACAAAAAAGGTGCGTCTATGGGCAGTGGAAGCCCGGTGGCTTGCTGGATCTTGTTTCATAGGGGGTCCTACAAAAGCTGTAGGAACCCTATTGTACTTGTTTTCCTGACAAATTTGGCCATATCTCCAACTGGATGGGGAAAAGGGATGGGCCATGTTCACCCATAGGTGGTGCTATAACAAGCACTTGACTTAAAAAAAAATTAAAAAACTTCCAACAGGCAGCCATTTCTACTAGGAAGGTGCAATATGCATGAAACTTTTATTTTTGTCATTTTTTTCGGTACCTCCTTTTTTGTTTTTTTATTCTCCCTCATTTTCTATATCTCCTTTTTATGATTTCTTTATTCTCCCCATAATTTTTCTATACCTCCTAAAGTGAAACGTGTACTTTGCTTTTCGTTTGCATCAGGCCACGCTCTCCATACCACATAGGACCCCGGTATCGTTGCTTGCGTCGTAACATCATATATTTTTTAATTGTATTCAAACTCTTTGGTGCAGCAGTGAAACTCCATTCGGCGTGGCGTCGTACGCTACAAAGAACTCGAGTGTTCGCGGCGCCTCGTCGTGGGTGTGTTTGTTGAGCCGCGTGCCTCCGTCGCCCCCTGCAGGCGTGGTGGAGTACCTGAGCAGCGGGGCGGTCTCGGAGCTGCACGCCGACCTGAAGCAGCTGACCTACAGCAAGTGTCTGAGCACCTTCAGCTGCTCCGGCAAGACGGGCAAGCCCAGCGGCAGCATCACGCACAACTTCCACCTGAAGAGCGCCTACGAGAGCAGCCTGATGCCCTACACAAACTACACCTACTTCTTCAAGGTGCGTCTGGCCGCGTTCCCCGCGCCAATCACCAGCCAGCTCGCCGCAGCTGTGGGCGGTGCTGTTTGATTGGAAAGATAAAATAACAAAATCACAGATGGCCGCCCAGAGTCTCGATCGTGTTTAATGATATTTAATTAGCTTGGAAATGTAATGAATGTATGCTAGATGTTTCCTGTTGCAGGCGTCCCGTAATAAGATCTGAATGGCGAGCATGCCCAGGCGTTTTTGAAAGATGACAAAATTAAAATTTCAATGAATCACTGTTGTTCTTTTATTTTTTTTATTTTTTTTCATTTGTTGGTTTTCCTCCAAATGTATTTTAGTACAATAATGATTATCGTGCCGGTGGGTCTCTGTCTGCGCTCCATGTCCCGCATGTCTCCTCTGCCACTCTCATATTGTCGTTGATTAGCGTTTCCTAGTGTTGACTCTTGAAATCCAGCGTTGGTTGGGGGCAGGGGGGGGAGGGTCTCATCAGCATGCCTCGCGTCAAAATCTCCCCTTTGCCACTGAGGAATGTGTTTAATAACTCCTGAACAAAAACATCTGCTTTGGGGAAATGTGTGGGATAACTTGATGAATAATGCCACTAACAAGGCCGCTGTGCAAGGTTTCACAGAACCTTCCTACTGGCGTTTCTCGCCTTGCGTTTGCACTAGGAACCTAGTGCTTGTTTCGGTCCCCAGCCTCTGAAACACCCGTTTTATTGTTGCTTCTCCAGGGTATGATCGACTACATCTTCTTCAGCCAGTCCCACCTGAGCGTGCTGGGCCTCCTGGGGGCCCCCGAGGGCCCCTGGCTGTCCCAGAACATCGTCGGGTGTCCCCACCCGCTGGTGCCCTCCGACCACTTCTCCCTGCTGGTCCAGCTGGAGCTGGCCCCGCCCCCCGCGGCTCGGCCAATCAGACGCCACGGTGGGCTGCCGTTCCTACGAAAGGGCAGGTGACCCTGATTCTCTCAGATTTTCTTATTACTTTATAGTTTATTATGGACCGGCCTCTTTAAATGCATGTCTAACCAGGAAGCTGTTGTGCTGGCAGGTCACTGAAGCTGCAGGAGGACCAGAGCTTGGGGAATCCAGTGGGTTTGCTGCTGCATTGGTAAGTACCCATCATGCCAAGCTTAACATAACAATAAGGTGGTGCTTTAGTTATCCCAGGCATGCAATGCGGGTGTCCTGGCAGAAAGTACAGGACAGCTGTAGAAATACCATTAAAACAAGAGTCACACACCCATACCACAAAGTATGGGTGTCGACACCACAACGTGTCCAATGACTAAAGGGCTAGCTGGTAATATTGGTCACCACTTCAGTGTTACTCTGGCCATTCTGTTTACAGTCACAACTTTGGCAAGAAAGGAATCATCACTTCTCAGAAGGTTGTCCTAACATTGTCTCATTGCATGTTTTTACTTTTCACATTGCAGTGCGTCTTAACGGGGAAATAAGTTGCTGGACTGGTTCTCTGAATGAGTTGTTCAGTCGGACTGTTGGGACAAACTCATTTTGGAGGGGTTTTTTTGCTGACTTTTTTCTTTTCTTTTACCTTTAAATTACACTTTTTTTATTAATGTTCAAACATGTATGTGGGCCTTTCAAACACGCCGTTGCTAACCTTCTCAGCCGTGTCGTGAACTCAAACATGTTCCACCGTCTTGGCCCGGGTCAAGGGTCAAGACGGCCTTCATCTCAGAGGAGTCATGGTAGCAGTGAAAGCGGGTGGAGCTCCTTAAGGTAATGATAGGTCTGTATAATCAGTGTCGTGAGCGCCACCCGTGTTCGCCGCTGCTGCACCGCACCTCTGTGATATAAGCATAGACGTGGTCATGACGTAAACTTAAACCCAGGACCCTCTGCAACTACATGGCAGGCTTAACATGGTGCAGGGCTAATGGTACGTGGTGAAGGGATGCATGATGTGGGACGAAGGGACACATGATGTGTATACTTGAAGGGTGGGGGAGGGATGGGGACAGAGTTCAGGGATGTGTAAACTTGTGTATGTACAAAAGGAAAAGATGATATTTGAGCCCAGGTGCTTTGTTTTCTGAAGGCAATTTATTTTATTTCCCTCGCACTCTTGAAACCATCTGGTGCCTCTTTATATTTTGCTTTGTGAAAATGTAATAATATTATAAGAATTGTATTGATATATATTTTGTATGTGAAGATTTTTTTGAGAATTTGATTTGTATGACTTTAAATGACGATTATAATTGGAAACAATAAGAATGTTACCTGAATAAAGGAAAAATAGTAATGTTATCAGACTCATTTGGTATTCCTGTCAACAAGTGGGTGGGTGTGCTAGATATGTTTTTAAACCTGCATAAAACATGCATGGCTACATCATATATGGTTCCTATGTAGGCTTTATGCAAGTTTACCTTTAGAAATGGTTCCATGTAATAGAAAAATGTGTTTGTATGTTAATGGTAGAGGCCTATGGTATAAATTGCCAGGTTAGACTTGCTCTGTTCAGTCTTTATTATGCAAATAATGTCTATTGTTGGTCATTGAGCTTTGGTCAACCGCCGACCCTCCGGTTGTAGAACGCACGCTCTATCCACTGAGCTATGCCGCCCAGTTGCCAGCTAGAGTCAAACGTGAAAATGGAAAGCTAGGCTCAATGTTATCTCTATAGGAGTTTTTTGCATGTTTAATCGCAAATATCTCAAAGTCTCGTTTACGAAAATGGAAGAAGACCTTTGTAATAGTTTGAGTAAAATCTCGAGGCTCGGTCATTTAGCATCCATTAATATCAAGTTTGGTGTGAAGAATAATATGATAAAGCGATATCTAGATTGTGCATTCCCACAAAGTAAAGGGCTAAATGAAACAAAATGGCTGACCTCCTTTGTACTTGTAATTAAAGACACATGTGGCACATATTGAGACTTCATTTCAATATATTTAATTGGTAGTTTACATACATTTCCTCAGATAACAAATGTGTCTGGCTTTAGTCTGTAGTCTAAAGTTAGTCTAAAGTTTTCATGTTATCAAAACACAAAAGAAAAAAAAAGTGCATTCTTCAATTTTAAAACAAGAATAACCCATATCAAATAAAACTACTGTAACAACAACTGCACTTTTTGTTGGGGGGGTTCCAAGGACTTTTACATTTTTCAATAGCTGGTGGAGCTACGGAACGACCAATCAAGGGCTGAGAAGCTGCAAAGTGCTGTCTCCTCACCGCAGAACCTACACCCTTCTCTGGCCACTCAAGGGCTCGGGGGGGGTAAACGTCCCTCTAAAGGATCAACCGTGACGATCTGCCTGTTGTTTGGTCCACCATGTTACCTTAATCACCCTGGCCATCACCCCCACCCCCCCAACATCAATATCACCAGTTGCTCCTCAATACACACGTCACCAGGAAGGTCTGAGGGCTGCTTGTCTTGGCCCCCCTCTGTCCATGTGTGTGTGTTTGTTCCAAAGTATGCCATGAATACATGCGTCTGTCTCTCTATCTCTGAGGTGTGTATGGGCTGCTTGCCTGGCTGTGTGTCTGCTGGCCTGCCTGTCTGTCACCAAAGTATACCAAAGTATGTGCATGCTTGAAAACAACCCACTCTTTGATTTCAGACGACATGACCGTAATGTCTGTGGGCCTGCAGCTTTATGCAGAATGCAGTTGGCCCATTGGTCAGTGTAAGCCGGAAATGGACCAATGGCAAAAGTGAAAGGCATGTCAAAATATATATATATGGATAGACACCCCTCTAGATATCCCTTTAGATCTGTATTTGCGTATCTAAAGCACAATGCCACAGGATGACCCCCTCCTGACACGCTACATCTAAGGGGTGGACACCAAGCACCCCCAGTCTGCTCTTACCAAACCCCCCCCCCCACACACACACACACACACACACACCTCTAACGACCAATCAAGTTCACGGGTCATCAGAGGTTCCACCTATAAGGTAACGCCCACAGATGGCACTGGGCTTCAGTTGTAAGTTCTTTAGCTGAGAAGACAAGGAGAGAGTGGAAGAGACCCATAGCGACACTGTTTATTGTCTTAGAGCTTCTGTTAAAGTTGAGCTGTATCTGGGCCTCATTAAGTACTGGAGGAGTGGACCGGCAGATACAGAGAAATGCAACACATCACAGGTAAGTTTTAACTTTTTTTTTTTTTGCATGTTATAAAGTTGTAGACTAGCAATGGTTAACCTAGCAATTGAAATGCTTGAAACTTGTTCTGGTGACTTTCTTACTGTATTAGCAGCAATGAAATTGCTGACAAATTCTGACAAATTTACTTTTTGTAAGTTGGTTTGGATAAAAGTGTCTGCTAAATGCCCTAAATGTAAATGTAAAATGGAAATCTGCGTTGATAATGAATCTTGATGCTGGTAATACAAAAAGTTGTACATTATATGTATGTATAAATGTACATATAGAAACATGATACTGGTATTGTGTATTATGTAGTCTCAAAAGCTAGTCTCAGTTAGCATGTGGGTTTGAGTTTTAGTGGTGACTTCCTCTAAATAATACCCAAATCCTTTCAGAGTTTCGAATGATAACGTACAAAGTCTAGATTATACTACAATGTGCGGCAAATTACCGGGTTCTCCAGCCAGTTTTGTGTTTTCACTCACCGCCAATGAATTGATGCACGGCAAATAACCCAAGTCATATCGCCAACATTGACTCATTCTGGGGTCTTCTTTGTTGGTACCAGACCAGCAGAACCAGGCCACCGCTCAGCCCGCGCTCCCCTCCGAGGTGGGCGCACAGGAGCAAGGCAGCATCAAGCTGAGCCTGGTGAACTCCGACCTCTGGAAGGCCTTCCACAGCTCCGGCACTGAGATGGTCATCACGAAGCACGGAAGGTAAAAATCCTTGCCGCCGCCACGTTCTGTACAATCAATCATTTCACGTCATAAGAGCTTCATTGGCATGTCAGATAAACATGTACATTTCCACAGCCGTATATGTAGCATGTATGTTGATGTGCTTTGGATACTTTGCCTCTTGAATCTCATGTGGAACTATTTGTCATGTTAATGTGTGTGTGTGTGTGTGTGTGTGTGTGTGTCTCAGGAGAATGTTTCCCCACTGCAACATCAGAGTCTCTGGCCTGGACCCCTTCACCAACTATGTCCTAATGATGGACATGGTTCCCGTAGACCAATTCAAATACAAGGTAAGAACACATTTACATTTACATTTCGGGCATTTAGCAGATGCTTTTTTCCAAAGCGACTTACAAAAAGTACATTTGTCATAAGAAGGTGAAACATTTCATTGCTGTTAATACAGTAAGAAAGTCACTATAACAAGTTTCAAGCATTTCAATTGCTAGGTTAACCATTGCTAGTACAGTAAAGTACAACATCTCTGGCTAAGTGCCAAGTTACAAAGAGCAATTATAAAGTGCCAAGACGTACAACATACAACACAATACAACACAACTGCGTTTTCACCATTGCATATCCAGACAAACTAAAGCACCTTCCGGAACACACACATGCACGTTTCCGCCTCGCGTCTGGGTCCTGCTGGTCTGCTCCGCGGCCAGCAGGACCACGAGCTGTCTCCATATCAAAGGGACTTTGATGACTTCCTGTTTGTCCACACCCTGTGTGAGGCCTGGCTAATTAGCAGCACTTACCGACTCAATGCAGGACGGACGGGGAGAAGATGGCCCCCGCATAATGTATGCAATAGCCCGGGCCCATTTGGCCCCACTATAGATATGTATTGGCACACAATGGGTGAAGGAATGCAGTTTGCTAAGGACAGCCTTTAAGCACCGTCGATGAAGCGTGTACACATTTACATGAGCCGATTTGCGCTGCTGCCTGTTCTGTTGTGAAGTTGCGCCGTATGTGTTTGGATTTATGTAGACGCACACGCGCTTCAAGGTTTGAGATCATTCAGTGAGAAAAGGTATTTGCACGTTTGCCTGCGTTAAAGACTGTCTGCGGTCTCCAATCGAGATTCTCACCACTAAGAGCTCTCAAGGTCTCCACTCACTGTTTCTCCCCCCCCCCCCCCCCCCCCCCCCCCCCCCCCCCCCCCCCCCCCCCCCCTATCCTCCCAGTGGAACAAGGAGAAGTGGGAAGTGGCGGGGAAGGCCGAGCCGCAGCCCCCGGCCCATACCTACGTGCACCCCGACTCCCCCGCCCAGGGCAGCCAGTGGATGAAGCAGTCCATCTCCTTCCTCAAGGCCAAGCTGACCAACAACACTCTGAACCAGCAGGGCCACGTAAGGACTCCCCGTCACACACACACACACACACACACACACACACACACACACACACACACACGCACACGCACACGCACACGCACACGCACACGCACACGCGCACGCGTGCGCGTCACTCGCCCACGCCTGCCGCCCGGCCGTCGGGCCTGGGCTGACCGGTGACACCCGGACGATGGCTGGGGAATGTTGTCCCGCTGCACCGCAGACG
>OMKI01024086.1:13170-27165 GCA_900302315.1 Phycis blennoides
CTTACAATAGAAACCATTCATCATTATACAAAAAAAAAAAAAAAAAAAAAAAAATATATATATATATATACTGTATATAATTATTATTTGTTTATTCAACTATCATATTTTATGCTTCATATACATATTGTGTATATGAATAGGTGCATAATATATGATACATATGGTAGCACGTCCTCCCTGATGCACTAGAGTCGTCGTCGTCGTCGTCGTCGTCCTTTAAACTCCCTGCTTTGTTGTTTTCCTCCCTTCCGCCGTGAACCAGGAGGCATGCGGGAGCAGGAGATGAGGGAGATCAAGCTCCATGGGGTCACCAGGACCGGCCTGAAGAACGTCATCGACTTCATCTACACGGCCAGGGTCGACCTCAACATGTCCAACCTGCAGGACACGCTGGAGGCGGCCAACTTCCTGCAGGTCATGCCCGTGTTGGGCTTCTGCAACCAGCTGCTGAGCAGCGAGGTGAGTCCCAAGACGCCAGACGGCCCAGACGCCGACGTACGTCTAACGCCGTCGCACGTACGTCTGGAACGTATCCACCGTGACGCGCGTCCAAGTGTCAGACACTTGGACGCGCGTTACGGTGGATACGTTCCAGTAGACGTCCCGTCGCTCGCTGCGCGCCTGCCTCAACGCTGCCTCTCCTCCTTATATAACCCTGTGGATGCTCCCCATGGCGCCGAGCCGGTATCCGGAGCCACAGCTCTCGTCTGTTCCCTGGACCCCCTGGACCCCATGCCCGCAGCCTAGGTCACGGCGTGCCTCCGTAGCCTGTGCCCGATCATGATGGACGATCAACTCCTCCTTGGCATCGGACATGGCTTATTAATTAATAACCCTCTCAGCTTAATAATGACTGCAGCCACCCCTGTCCTCAAAAACACACCATCCGCCTCAACTACCAACCTCAATACATAGTCCTTGCCGCTAAAGGGTACGTCCTGGTTCCAGTTTGTCACCATCAGAGACTCCAGTTCCACCCCGGCTCTGGTCAACCGAGGCGTGCCCCAGTGCTCTGTACTTTGGACCCCTCTTCTTTACCATCGACATGCTCCCACTTGGTCAGATAACCCACCACCGCGGCCTCAGCTTCCGATGCTACGATGCTATGTCAAGGACTCATCAAAGCCCCATCTCAGCACTTAACCGTCCACTCAGCTTCCCCCACGGTGTCTTGACAGCAGCCTGCACAAAAAAAACGAATCTGAATGTCCTCCAACCGGTCTGGGGTCCTCAGGCTGCTCACCAACCTGCACACTTTTGGCCTTCAGGCCTTCAGTGTGGCACCCCTCACCCTCTGAAATCTCAATGCGGCGTCTTTGGACACTAAAAAACTCTGAAAACTCAACTGTTCCCCAAGTAACCTAAGACCTCAGGTCTCTTGTTAATTTCTGCCTATGTCTCTCATATTTTTTTTTGTTTTGCCTGCTATTTTTAAGGTTTGCTTTGGTCCCTTGAAAGGTGCTAAATAAATTAAAGTTATCATGTCTGGGCCATATTCACCTAGCTGCCATATTGGTTCCATCTTTGAACTGTGTATGGAACCAACATAGCGAATTGATAGCGAGGTGAATAATGGCCACTAGGTGAATAGATGCTAATAATCCTCCTGTGTGTGTGTGTGTGTGTGTGTGTGTGTGTGTGTGTGTGTGTGTGTCAGATCACGGTGGATAACTGTGTGGAGGTGGAGCGTGTGGCAGTTGATCTGCTGCTGGAGGATGTGAAGGAGAACGTAGGTGTGTGGTTCCATTCACCATCTCACCCTTGACCTCCAATGACCTCTTTACCTTACCCCAAATTGTATCTGCATGAACACACATTTCATTCTTCAGTGCATATTTAGATTCGAATGCAATAGATACATGTTTGACTGCTTCCTCAAACACTCCATTGCTTTTCTGTAGACTGTACACAAACGGCATCATGTTTTTATTTTCTATTTAGTATTTTTTTGTATTTTACTATTTGGTCTTTTAGCAGACACTTTTATCCAGGGCGCCTCACAGTGAATTCAGATACATGTCATCAAGGAGCGGGTAGGATGACGTCACCAGCATTCTGAAATTAAAATAAAGGGGCCATATGTAGTAGGCTTACTCAAGTAAAATCTTGGGTGGAACACGCCTAATGGTTTATGATGTGTTGTAAACTTTGGCAAACCACCCAAAAACAAGCCAAACTAGGCTACTCGGGTAGTTCTGTATTGTTTTGATATTCTATTGTCGTGATAGTCTATTGTTTACGATCATTCATGCCTGCAAATGTATAAAGTTGACAGATAGACGCAAGACTAATTACCACCTAAAAGTAAATACATTTGTGAGCAAGCTAGACCAGAGCACGCAAACAATTTCCAAATCTTTAGCATATTCAGAAAATCCCGTCCCAGTCTGGTGCCCCCGTCAGGTACGTGATAGGACTTGTTTCTCAAGGACGCCTCGAAGGGGTGGACATGCAGACACCGCGGCCCAAACGAGAACCAACCAATCGACCAACCTCACCTGACTGACGTCTCTCCTTAAACCGCCCCCCCCGCAGGTGAGTTTGTGATCCAGAACCTGTGTGAGCTGGTGCAGAGCGGCCGCTACCTGGAGCTGTCAGCCGGCAGCCTGGGCTGGGCCCTGGCCAGCGACTCCCTGGTGGGCTTCTCGGAGATGGAGCTGTACAGCATCGCCCGCGCCTGGCTCAACCACGACGGCCCCGGCCGCCGCGCCTCCATCTACGCCCTGATGCGCCACATCCGCTTCCCCCTCATGACCCCCGAACAGCTGATCCAGATCTCCCAGTGCGAGAACGAGGGGGACGCGGAGGGCGGGGAGGAGGAGGAGGTGGCGGCGGTGGCGGCGGCGGCGGCGGCGGCGGTGGGCAAGGAGTCGTTGATGCGCAGCGACGCGGCGTGCGTCAGCCTCCTGCTGGAGGCCAGCAACTACCAGATGATGCCCTTCCTGCAGCCCGTGCTGCAGACCGAGCGCACGCGCATCCGCTCGGACGCCATGCACCTGCTGGCGCTGGGCGGCGTGATGCGGCAGCAGCTGGTGGTCAGCCGCGAGCTGAGGCTCTACGACGGGGAGAGCGGGCTGTGGAGGGCCCTGGAGCCCATGGTGGTGCCCCGATACCAGCACGGCGTGGCCCTGCTGGGCGGGTTCCTCTTTATCGTGGGAGGTAAGAGCATCCGCCGCTGTACACTCCTACGCTATCCACGTAGCGGGGGTAGGAGCATCCATCACTCACTTTACACTGCTGTTGAGATATGGATGTATGCGTGTGACATAATCCAATGTCCAAATAATGTCTTGAATGCAATTATGTACTTCTTTTTTTCATTGGTTTACAATCATACAGACTTGGTCTGCGACAAACATTCGTAATTCAAGCTTCCGCAACTGGAATGTCTTAGTGTGCTAACTCGTAGAACACCTCACTGTCGTTGCGGGTGAGCTCACCTGTGCGCCTGTTACCCATCTTCCCCACCGACCGCTTTGACAAATCAAATATAAAAGCAGCTAAAAGTTAATTCTGCGCCAATGCACACAATGCATCCACGTACACCACCGACGGCTCTGACGCACTTTCCTCCTTTTCACTTCAGCGTGTTCGCGTCTTGTCGTTGTCACGTGACGCCCTCCTGTCTTCCCTCAGGTCAGAGTACCTACGACACCAAGGGCAAGACGGCGCTGGACTGCGCTTACCGCTACGACCCGCGCTTCGACAGCTGGCTGCAGATCGCCTCGCTCAACGCCAAGCGGACCTTCTTCCACCTGAGCGCCCTGAAGGGGAGGCTGTACGCGGTCGGAGGGAGGAACTCTTCCGGCGAGATCGGTGTGTGGCTCTTCATGACAAATAGCAAATAGCCTGTCGAAAGCCACAGAAACAGATGAGACCTTTTGTCTCTTAGTCGTCCTAGCAGGCACCCTGAAACTGCGGCAACAAGGAAGCATTTGAAACTCCTTATGCAGGGGGGGTGATCAGAATAATCCAAAATGGCCTCAGCCATCCTCAGGACCTGCTGGTTATACGTGTCCATGAGCTGGGCCGGAAGTAGAAGAGGTAGAGGTGCACGACACCCTCAGCATCAATATTAACTAATTGACAAGCCTTGGCCTTATCCCTCATCTTGACCATTTGTGTTGTAAAATCACAATTATTAATCTTAAATCAAAAAAAAAAGAAAGGTGAATCGATCAGCCAGCCGTGTGTCTGAATCCCTCCCCGTGTCTCCTTGTCTCCAGACAGCGTGGAGTGTTACAACCTGAAGAGGAACGACTGGTCGTTTGTCAGCCACATGTCCGAGCCTCACTACGGGCACGCTGGATCCGTGCACGGTGACCTCATGTATGTCTCAGGTAATGAAGGAAAACAGCGCACGGCCTAATGTCTCGGCAAATGTGGGTTTGTTGCATGCGCTGCACCACTGCACAATGCAGAAATAGTGCAGTGGTGCTGTACTTATACAACGCGTTGTGTAAGCGTAGGATTGTGTAACGTAAACCACACTAAAACGTGGTGCAGCCGCTCATGGTAAGATGAAGCTGTTAATAATAATAATAATAATAATAATAATAATAATAATAATAATACATTTTATTTCAAAGGCGCCTTTCTTGGCACTCAAGGACACCGTACAGATACACATAAAAAATAAACAACAATAAAATACAAAATAAAATAGGAACAATTAAAACAATTAAAAAGAGACAGAGCAGTTGGTATTTAAATGGAATAGGCAGTTTTGAACAGGTGTGTTTTGAGTTGTGATTTGAAGTGAGGGAGTTAATCAATGTTTCTGAGTTGGGGTGGCAATGAATTCCAGAGACGGGGAGCAGAGCGGCTGAATGCTCTGCTCCCCATGGTGGTGAGACGGGCGGAGGGGACAGACTGATGTACTGTTGATAAACTGGCCAATGTACAGTATGTATAGTGATACAACGGACGTAGTTTTTCATCTGTTAGAAAGACAGGGTGTGTTGGCTGAGCCATTGGGAAACCTCTGGGTCCAACACAGGACTCAGGCAGTGCTACAGGACTCAGGCAGTGCGACAGGACTCAGGCAGTGCTACAGGACTCAGGCAGTGTACAGGACTCAGGCAGTGCTACAGGACTCAGGCAGTGCTACAGGACTCAGGCAGTGCTACAGGACTCAGGCAGTGCTACAGGACTCAGGCAGTGCTACAGGACTCAGGCAGTGCTACAGGACTCAGGCAGTGCTACAGGACTCAGGCAGTGCTACAGGACTCAGGCAGTGCTACAGGACTCAGGCAGTGCTACAGGACTCAGGCAGTGCTACAGGACTCAGGCAGTGCTACAGGACTCAGGCAGTGCTACAGGACTCAGGCAGTGCGACAGGACTCGGGCAGTGCTACATGCCTGTGCTGGTGTTAATACTGGGGGCGGTTCCGGAGAAACCCTGAGAGCATGAGAGGCCAGAAGCGAGATACAGGAAGTGGGGAAGGCTGCGGTTTGAAGTAGGTCAGAGCACTGATAGGGTGCCACGCTTTCTGAAGCTGAAGTTTGCATGCATCCACCTGCAGTTTGGAGGAAAACAACAGAGGCCAGGACAGTTTGGTGTTTCATACCAATTTGCATCTTTCAAATATAGTACACATGAAATCACTCTATGTTCATTTCAGAACTCAGAACTCAGAACTCAGAAGAACTTTATTGCCAAGTAGGTTTGCACCTACGAGGAATTTGTCCTGGTGGTTCGTGCGCATTGAACAAACAACAACACAACACAACACAACAAAACAACACCAACAATAGACAGTACAAACAACAAGCAACAGTAACAGTAAGTAACTAAGTAAGTGGCAATCATTTGTTAATGATTCGAGTCTGACAGAAATCTTCCAATTAATGAAGTCACTATTACTTTTATGTATGGTCCCTGTGAAGCAAATCATAAAAGACAAAAGAAAGCTAAACAATATACTGTTTTCATTTCATCGTTGTTTGTCATTCTTGGGGTAGTCTTAGAGCAACAATAATATGTTTAACCCTACAGTAAATCTCCTCACTGAACCCAGAATATCGGAAACATCAACCAGGCTATTTGTGTGCTTTTTTAGATTTTTTTTAATCAAGTATCTAAACAGCTTTGTAGTAATTCACACATTGTCGCCATTGTTACTGTGCGGTTTGAATAAATGTTTCCAGACAACAGCGTGTTTAGAAAAGGGCGGAGGACTGCCCCGGCATTAAAGGTGCAGGTGTCTGCAGCATGTTGTAAGCATGAGAGCCAGCCGTTGCCACAGCCGCGGTTCCCAGCCCACATCCTTCCTGTTCAGAACCAATCGCACATCTGCATCTCTGAGGAGAACCAACGCACGCATCTCAGACCCGAAAAAAGAGAGTCGGGCTCCGCTTCAAAAACGTGAAACAACATGAACAACACACAAAGAAGACATGTAAACAACATCACATTGCAGAACAAAAACAAAACAAAACATTGCACCAAGTTGTGGAGTGATGCCCCCCCCCCTAAGGGCTGGAATTCACTTGCTGCAGACAACGCATACGTGTACGCATCATGGCTGCCACGCGCATTCTGTGACCGTTTGGTGCGTCGGTCGCGCACGTCGTCGCAAGTGAACACGACGCGTCCGCAAGATGCAACACTGACAAGAAACTTGGGGGCGTCAGACCAGCTGGCGACAGATCGCGTTGGTTACGTTTGTTGTTTATGATTTCCGGATCTGATATTACTGTGGTCTGCCCCAAGTGGAGACCTCCACTATCATGCGTTTTGGCCGCGTAATGATGCAGCAAGTCTGCACACAGGAACACAGCAGGTCGCATACGCTCGCGCTTGGTCTACCATCAAGTCTATCAGCACCCTAACCCTGTTATTCCCCCCCCGCCCCCCGTCCGTCCCCCCACCAAGGCGGCATCACCAGAGACACCTTCCAGAAGCAGCTGTGGAGCTACGACCCGGCGGCGGACGCCTGGACGCGGCGCGCCGACATGATGGAGCTGCGGGGGCTGCACTGCATGTGCACGGTGGGCTCGCGCCTCTACGTCATGGGGGGCAACCACTTCGGCTCCACCAGCGACTACGACGACGTGCTGAGCTGCGAGTTCTACAGCCCCGCGGCGGACCAGTGGACGGCGGTGGCCGCCATGCCGCGGGGCCAGAGCGACGTGGGCGTGACCGTGTTCCAGGGGAGGGTCTACGTGGTGGGGGGCTACTCGTGGAACAGCCGCTGCATGGTGGACATCGTGCAGTGCTACGACCCCGAGCAGGACTCGTGGGACCGGGTCTTCAACGTGCTGGAGCCCCTGGGGGGGATCCGGGCGTGCGCCATGCGGGTGCACGTGCCCGAGGACTGCGTGGACGAGGCGCGGATACAGGACTGCCCGCTGCCCGCCGCCAAGGGCTGAGGGGCCGGAGGGGTGGACGTCAACCCGCGTCCGCGAAAGACAGTGGAAATGCTATGGATAAAAAAAACTGCACAGTGGTGATGGAGTCAAAACAACAGGAGACTGTTATGTCTCGTGGAATGGGAAGTCCTAAGTGACGTTCAAAACATCCCACCACCTGAAAATCGAATCTTATAGATGTAAATTACGTAGAGAGAGCTTATGTCTTGAGGTCCTTTCTCATCAGGCACGTGACGAATGAATGATACAAAAAACCCTGAAAAACAGAAAGACACAGACAATCTAGAATCTAGTTGGTGAAAAAGACAGATGGATTCAACTCTCAGCCATATAGCCTAGAGAAGACAACCTTCCTCTCGCCAGAAGATCATGTATTCATGGGACTCTTTTGGAGTCTCACGTCATACTCCAAGTGTAACCAGTGTAGCTGATGATTTACATTTACATTTACATTTAGGGCATTTAGCAGACACGTTTATCCAAAGCGAAGGGTATAACGAGAAGTTTCGTTCTTTAGTACCTCAATGTTTTGGAGACGCTCGTTTTTTTGTTTGTTTTCCTGGTCAACCAGGACATAATGTAACATAAACATTAGCTTGTAGCGCCGACTGCTACCGAGATGAATGATCAACACAACATAACAGATAGTGATAAATATGAGTCCATGAATGTACAGCAGTTAGTCACGAGGGAAGCCATAAGAGCACTGAGTTTAGAAGCGTAGGACGACTATCTACTACCTCCGCCATTTCCTGCACATGCACAGTGGTCATGGTTACCGTGCCAAAGAAAACAGACTGTGATTGGCTAAACTGATTTATTCGCAGGCTAGGGTCGTCAACCTTGGGGAAGTTGACCTTGGTGCAATTAATATTGCAATTATAGGTATTGCATGAAAAACAATCACGTTCAATTTAAAGGACCTTGAGTTTGTGATTTCATGTGAGCAAAAGATATACAACCCCAAAATACCCTTCCCCCCACACATTAAATATACATATTTTTTTATCTATTATTTTATTATTATTATTATTATATATTTCTATATGCATATTTTAAATATCTTATTTTTGCAATATTTGCTATAAACATTTGGAATATATTTGACATACATTCTATTCTTTTTTACTTTCCTTACCTGTACTTACTTCCTGTTGCATTCTGGGGTGGTAAATATTTAAACTGACTTTTAAACACGTTAAAACATGTTGTGTTTTCAAGGGCTATTCGTTCAAATTATGCTATGCTTTTAACATTTTGTGTTACAAAATGTAGCTTTTTTTAGTTCACATGTTCACATCAGGTTGTTGCTCTGAAACCAGCAAGACATTTTTTAAGTTTTCTTATAAAAAAGTTTAGTTTCCGTCATAGGTTGACTGACAAATGCAGTTTCAAGCAAGGATTTGTGTAACAGTTGTCTGGTCAATAATGTTGAGATATTAATAAAATGTTTCATTACATTTAACAAAAATTGTTTTAATTTGTATTCTTATTTTATATCTATTTTTGATATTTATATTTCATACGTGTCTTGCACCAGGGATCGAGGGAAAGGGCATTTTGGTTTTTGTGTATGTCCTGTACATTCATGAAAACTGACAATAAAGTTGACTTGACTTAACAGCAGATCCACTTTAATCATCATAATATGGCATGGAAAAATGTATCCTAACATCACAAATAAGATATGACCTTCTTTATTACTAGTTAATTTCCTCCCTCTCCTCTACCTTCCCCTTTCGAATGAACGCGATGATGTTAGATTACATTTGATCATGACATTTCTGCAACAAATTATATGCTGCCACTTCCCTGACTTCTTTATGGTAGAGTCCCTTGTGAAACATTGTTGCTTGGTCCACTTCCCTAGTCTGGTGAGTTACATCGCTAGACTAGCCGGTGAGGTAAGAGAATGATGTTGCTGCAGCCTTGGTTCCTCATCCTTCAGCGGAGTGATAAGGGGACAGGCGAGATACGGCTGTCTGCCAGGCCAAGGTCTACAAACACAGCAGGGATCCGACCACATATACGTCCTTGTACTGGCCTGTGTCAGTAGTCACCATCAACACGGCCAAACTTAGGCAGCAGCCAGTGATTATACTGTAATGGAGTAAACAGCCAGTGATAATCCTGTAATGCACCACTGGAATGGTTTGTATGAACTAAACATAAATTCAACTACACTGCACTCACTACACATTTAACCAACCACACTGCCTACTATGAATCACTATTTAAGCAGCCACGATGTCTGCTATTAATCACAAAGAAGATTGAAGCCTTGGTCAATCTGTCAGATAACCTATCACCTTGAAACTGATATTCACAGTCACAGTCTTTAATAGAATAGTTCTTGAGTATTGAATATCAAATACGAATTTTAAAGCATGAGTATTTCTCCTCTATCCACCCCCAATATCCTGTTATGGGATTTAAAGAGAAGGGGATAACATAAGCACTTCCATAGGTATGGTCGTGTATAATTCGTCAATTTCCCAACCAAGGGCGGAAAGGGAGTTG
Organism: Phycis blennoides; assembly: GCA_900302315.1. Taxonomy (NCBI): domain Eukaryota; kingdom Metazoa; phylum Chordata; class Actinopteri; order Gadiformes; family Phycidae; genus Phycis; species Phycis blennoides. The sequence continues at coordinate 23,068 of OMKI01024086.1, forward strand.
GCGGAAGGTCTGGCTTGAGGATTCTGGCGACGACTAGAATTATAATAAAACAATTAAACAAACCTTGATCTGACTCCATATATTGACACACTACCACCGTGTGTGGTTAAAGCACTAACTATGACCGGTCACCTCACGAGGCAGGCTAACCCCGGATGGAATATGAATATGCCCCTTCACCCCCTACCGGATCTTAGGCAGAGTACTCTCATTCCACTATACTGAGTCCTAGGTGGGTTACATCATAATCATTAAGCAACATCAATGAGGCCGGATAGACACGAGTGACCATGATTGCCAGCCTACAGGTTCACTCGTTCCACCGCAGCTCTGTTCGACGAGCTATTTCGACTGTCATCACAGGAAGTACTACTCGCTAGATAACTATGTCCATAGCCGAACATCTCACGGTTCTATTTGGACTCAAATTCGGTTGTACTAGAATGTTCATTTTAGAATAACAATTTATTAGACAGGTAAACAGTTAAACAGGTAAACAGTTATTAACCAAACAAAAAATAAAAGCAGTAAGGAATGAATATTGAAAACACTATAAAAGACTACAGAAAAACATACAAAGAATACAAGACAATAACCAGAGAATGAAGATACCTGGGTTGTAGGAATGTGGCTACACCCATGGAGCGTGGGAAGTTCGGGCTACAGATATCTTCCAAGAGCAGTGTCCATCGTCTCCCTGTATACTGTTTTCCTAGTTATACAACGGCATTGTTTAGGAGACCACATGCTTCTCTTATCTAAGACCATTTGCTGTTGGTTCCCAAGGCCCAAAAAGGTGTGTCATCTTCAGTGGAGCTGACTGGGCGTTGACTGATTTCATATGCATTGAGAATATTACCCTCTGAGTTTCGGATGATAATCACATAATTTCCCTACGAGACTGAGACCGTTTTTACTGCACTTGCAGAGTTAATCAAAATGAGACCAAATACCACCATACCATGATATGAGAATTACATAGTACAGTAACACAATCATTTCCACATACTTTCCCCCGTTCACCCCCATGTCTGTGTCTTCAGTGTGAAAGGTGTGATTCTCTGGCCCCCAGACGGTTGGGAGTGGGCCAGAAGAATAATGGGAAGGAAACAGTCTCACAGGGTGCAAACCCCCACATACATCACCACATCAAAAGATCAAACCAAAAGGTACCGGCTAGGAATTTTACAACCCTACAGCTGTGTATAAAACCTAGTAGATAAGTACTGGGTTTTTATACCCAATGTCTGCCGCCTATCGGTCCAACTCCTACCTGCCTCAATGACATGTACCTGAAATCATTCACGAAGCATCTGCATTTGCTAAATAGTAATCACACTAATCACTTACAAGTCCATCTAATAAGCCCATTGTCTGACTGATTTGTACACCACGAGATTGGGCCCACAGCTGTCCTGGGCAGATATAGCTTTTGGTTCTAGAGCAGTGGTGTCAAACTCAATCCATGGAGGGCCGGTGTCCCTGCATGTTTTAGATGTTTCTCTACTCCAACACACCTGATTCTAATGATCAGCTGATCATCAAGCTCTGTAGAAGCCCGATGACGATCCATTCATTAGAATCAGGTCTGTTGGAGTAGAGAAACATCTAAAAGATGCAGGGACACCGGCCCTCCATGGAGTGTTCTAGAGTGTTTGGTTCCAGACTGCAACACATTCCTCCACCCCAGCGACTGTTCACCACACTATCACAGGGACAGAGAGGAGTGGAGGAGGGGAGGGAAGGAGGAGGAGGAGGAGGAGGAGGAGAGATCTCTGGAATCTGGAATAAAAGGACCAGGGCGTAGCAGGAGCAAGCCGAGGTCCCAGCAGCACTCCAACTCTTGTTTTACTTCTGTTTTCATTTCATTAACTTAGTTACCTCACAGTAGTTAGAGTAGTTCGCCAGAGTGGTTCCCTAACTCGGGGTAGTTCACTTAGAAATAGCAGAGGGAGGAGACAATAGAGACAATAGCAGAAAAACCAGGGAGACACAGGAAATTAATTCAGCCATCACCAAGCCACCGACTCCTGGGAACCAAGACAAAAACTGGATGACCGACAAGGAGACAAGAGGAGATCGGAAAGACAGCGGGAAGCAAAGAAAGAGGGGTAGCCAGAGCCAGAGTTCTGATTCCAGGTGCCTAGTTTGTAACCAGTGCGGGTCAAAGGGTGGTACTGAGCGTGTGCGGGCCAGTGATGTCTCTGAGCGGCGACGTGTGCCTGGTGACCGGGGCGGGGGGGTTTCTGGGGCGGAGGCTGGTCCAGCTGCTGCTGGAGGAGGAGGGGAAGCTGGCGGAGATCCGGCTGCTGGACCGCCACATTGAGCCTCAACTCCTGCAGACTCTGGAGGGTAAGACACCGCGGAAGGCATCTCATCACAGCGTTATTCTGCCGTGAAGGCTCGTGCACTGATGTGTTATTACCTTGCGGTCTCTGGTGGTCTAGTAAGCCCACAAAGGTGGTGGTACTTTAAAAAAATTTCTAATTTGTTGCTTGATTATTTTATGTCTAGGTCAGAGCAATATGTCTAGATGGAGGACTCCCAAAAATAGACTTTAAATGTGAACAGGAAAGAGACATAGATGCTGATGATCTAATTCATTAAATATCTTGTTTTATTAAGGGTCGTTAAACCAATGAAAGGGAGTACAGCAGGATGGGTTTTTATGTTGCTTAGTCCAAATTCATTTTTTTGGACTAAGCAACTTGGACTAAGCGTTTTTTTTCTATTTCTTTTGTATGGATGCCAATATCATCATAGATCCACTGTCAGGTTGATCTTCATTTTCAGTAAAGCCACATTGATCTATTGATCTTACTCTTCTATTGATCTTTTGATCTTCAGCATTTGGTCCAGTCATGTCTCTGCCAATCAACTCGCAGTGTGTGTGTTGGCTGTGCGTTCTGATTGGCTGCATTCCCAGAGTGCCGGGGCGAGACCCAACTGAGTGTGCTGGAGGGGGACATCAGGGACAGTGACTTCCTGGTGCGGGCGTGCAGGGGCGTGTCCGTGGTTTTCCACATTGCCTCTCTCATCGATGTCATCGGGGCAGTGGATGACAGCCAGCTGTACACCGTTAACGTCAAAGGTAGTCCGGCGTATTAATCCCTCAATGCTATCCTTGGGCCTGATGAACGATAATAATAAAAAAAATCTGTCTATGTATTCCTCCCGAACACATTCTGTTTTCTGAAAGGTTGCCAAATTTGACTTCCAAGGACAAAGAAAGGATCCCGATGGGCCTGATTCAGCTAGCGGCCATCTTCTTCTGGATAATAACCAATATAAACCTATAGATAACAATCAAATAGATGGATATCGATAAATAAGCCACTAGCTAACCAACAGAGAATAACCAATACATAACAACCAACAGGTACCAACAGATGGGTCTGGGTAATAAGCCCTAACCGACCGAGAATAACCAATACATAACAACCAACAGGTACCAACAGATGGGTCTGGGTAATAAGCCCTAACCAACAGAGAATAACCAATACATAACAACCAACAGGTACCAACAGATGGGTCTGGGTAATAAGCCCTAACCAACAGAGAATAACCAATACATAACAACCAACAGGTACCAACAGATGGGTCTGGGTAATAAGCCCTAACCGACCGAGAATAACCAATACATAACAACCAACAGGTACCAACAGATGGGTCTGGGTAATAAGCCCTAACCAACAGAGAATAACCAATACATAACAACCAACAGGTACCAACAGATGGGTCTGGGTAATAAGCCCTAACCGACCGAGAATAACCAATACATAACAACCAACAGGTACCAACAGATGGGTCTGGGTAATAAGCACTAACCAACAGAGAATAACCAATACATAACAACCAACAGGTACTAACAGATGGGTCTGGGTAATAAGCCCTAACCGACCGAGAATAACCCGCGGCGCGTGCTCCTCCAGGCACCCAGCTCCTGTTGGAGGCGTGCGTGCGGGAGAACGTCGCCGCCTTCGTCTACACCAGCAGCATCGAGGTGGCGGGGCCCAGCCCGGCCGGGGACCCCGTCGTCGCCGGCGACGAGGACACGGCCGACGCCGCCACCCTGAAGTTCGCCTACAGCCGGACCAA
>OMKI01024091.1:9730-20159 GCA_900302315.1 Phycis blennoides
TATCTGTATGTGTATTTTGTATGGGTACATATCTACATGTGTATTCTGTATGGGTACATATCTACATGTGTATTCTGTATGGGTACATATCTACATGTGTATTCTGTATGGGTACATATCTACATGTATTCTATATCCTGATTCATCCGTCAGGTTGTCCAAGTGTTCCCTGGAGCCGTGCCCCAACACCGTGGACTGCTTCATCAGCCGTCCCACGGAGAAGAAGATCTTCACGCTGTTCATGGTGGTGACCAGCGCCATCTGCATCTTCATGTGCTTGTGTGAGATGGTCTACCTCATCGGCAAGCGGATCCAAAAGGCCCTCAGAGTCCAGCACTCCAATGAGAGGCTCCTATTCGCCGAGCAACACGAGATCAAGAACCTGGTCCCCCCCAGAACACATGCGCGCCACGACTATTCCCCTCGGAAGAAAGGTTTAAGCAAGATGGACAAACCTCGAGAGACCACGACGACCCTGTAGAAGAGACCCAAAGAACATTCTCCCACACTGGATGAGCGTTTCATCAACGAACGATGGAGCGTGATGCAAATGTATTTACTGGGATTAGAATTGCGTTCCTTCATCGGCGCAGAGAGGAATGCAATGTAATTTAATGTGGTTGCCATGGCGATAAGCAATGGGATTGGTGTGCCGCCGTGTAGTGACACAGTCGCAAGACACAGACGGAAGTGTCCTGCGTTGACGTCGAGGGTCTGTCCGTCTGTGTTCCGTCGATCACCGGTCCGGTCTGGGTGAGGGCGCTTTGGGACCAACCGACGGCTTCATCGTTGATGTCCTCAAATTGTTTGCGGCAAACCGTGGGAGAAGAAATCCCAGTCGAGAGTTTCGACTTCCTGATGGACCGATGCATTTCGGAAAAAACACAAGGAATACGACCGACTGCGGTCCGGTGGCCTTCACACGCCACACCAACCACGCACAAGAACGCACAACCACGCTTGCAAAATGCCTTGCCACAAGATAGAATGAGTCATGTACAGTATATAAAGTATAGTAAAACAAAGTGATGGCCCTATGCGTGTCCACTGACAGGTCTGGTGCCCAACGGAAAGAAATGACTTTTCACGCTGTATATTATCTGTATGTTATATATCTGTTCAATTAATCAACATTTTTTCGGTGTAATTAGTTTTTTTTATAGGCAGCGCACACTTTTGGTCATTTGGAACAAAGTGTTCTGCTCCATGATGTGTGTTTGTGAGTGTAGGCGGGCATTGTGGCAGTTATCGTTTTTTTTTTTTTATTATTGTATAGCTCAATATACTCAGGGTGTCGTTTGAAATATCGCATGAGATCCACACGGTAAAATACTTTGTTTAGTATTGCGATTGAGCCTCAATCCAAGTCTATACTGTACATTACACGTAATGGATTGGAACTCCAGGGGAGTTAAATCCATAAATACACCCCCCAACATTCTGCTCCTATCCAAATGTTTCACAACATGGTGCACTTTTTTCTCTTTCTTGTTAAAAAATGTGTTTGCCGATTTCTGGCACACTTTTCTAAAAGTTACATGTAATAATAACAATAATTCATCAGCGTCATTGTCGTCGTCGTTTGTTCGCTTCTCAAACGGGAGCCGTTGCCAACCTGGTCCGTGTGGGTGGGTCTGGGTCTGTCACCACTTCCTCTGCTCCGAGAAGTACAATAGCAGCAGACAGGTGTTGGGTAGCCGTGTGGGTGGACTGGACTTCTTCAGTCCGAAGACGCGGTGGACCCGTCAGGTCAGTGACCTGTCGCCCAGTCACACCATCGGCACAGGAGGTAGACCGGGCCGCCTGGCAACCGGAAGGTGGCTGGTTCAATCCCTGGCCTCATCCCAGTCCAAGTGGTTATTTGTGTGCGTGTGAATGGGTGAATGTGACCCACTTGTATAGTGTGAGTGGCCGCTGGTTAGGAAAGTGTTTAATGCAAAGTATCGTCTATATTTAAAAAAACTGCAACATGTATCAACAATAATATTATACCACACAATTATTGTCACATTATTGTCAAATTCTAAAAAAGCCAGTTTTTACCATGACACGATTGTTAGAACTCTGTCCGTGAATTACATTAATGGGTTGTGTTGAGCAGCCTTTAACGTCTAAGTAATATTTAGGTCTGCTGCCTGCCAGGTTCTTGCAGGATTCCTGCAGGAGCAGACTGCGTGCATGTCTGTATCGCACACACTATATCCACAGCCCTACACATTTGGACAAGCTATCTTTCGCACACACACACACACACACACACACACACACACGCATGCACGCACACACAATACACACAATACACACAGCACACTTATAGTCAACACATCAGCCCACACTGCTTTTGTCTTAGCTCAAGCTGGGTTCAAAATAACTCCTATCTCGCTCTCATTCTCTCTCCCTCTCTCCCTCTCTCTTCATTTATCACATTTTTCATGATGATGTTACATAATTGGCACCTCTCGATCCTTCCCGCCCACCCGTGCTATGGTTTTAACCAATCCTCTCCTGTTTGCCCGCGTCCCCTCCTGCTCACTGTTTCACCAACAGAGTGTGTAGCGAGTCTGGAAGAGGCGTATCGCCCAGGCTGATTGATTTGAGTCACACTTAACCAATGGGACCAAATGACTCATACAGCCAACCAATGGAAAGCGTTCAACAGCAGCAAAGTAGGACAGGCCTGTTTTTTTTTTTTTATTTTTTTTTTTTTAAGATGGACGTTTTTTGTCATGGAGCAAATTTTTTTGGCCTTAAGCTTTAATGTGTCCTATGACTAATTATCCTAGATTTTCTTTTTTAGCCATCCATCCCCTGTGAGCTCCAGTGCATAGGCTCTAAATGTGTCTTTGAAAGTCCCATTCAGCTACAGAGGAATTGATGGGTTCTCCTAATTTCTGTCTATGTACATTCACATGCGGTTCTTTAGTCCGTTGCTTGTCCAAAGCCACTCATGAATTGAGGCTGAGAACAGTCAAAAGTAAGTATTGCACAACCTGGTTTCAAAATACAAACTGGAGAGAGAGCAGAGTAGGAATCCGGATAGGAATCCAAAAATACAGTATACACACATGTTTCTATATATATATATATAAATCCAAATCTTCATTAGAGTCCACAACAGAACAAAGATGGGAACAAACATGGTCACCAAAGCACTCATTCTGCTTGCATACAGTCTATCCTAAACACGCCACTCCATAACAGAACTTCCCCCGGCTGTGTCTCAGCTTCCCTCTGGCACTCCTTCTGTCCCTCCCTCTGTCCCATCCCCTTTCGTCTCCTCGCTGTTCCATTCCCGGACCCAAGAGAGACTCTGATCCCCTTATGCGTTCTCCATTGTCAGCTCCTTACAGCTGCCGTGTCATGCCTTATCATGCCCGCCCTGCATATACGCTCGCTGCCACGCAGGTGTCCAGGTAGCCTCTTCTTGTCTCGCTGGAGTCACAGTACATTAGTATTAGTCATATTTACAATAAGGTAGGAGCCAGTGTCATGTCACAGGCTGGGTTTAATACTAGTCTCAGGTTAAAGGGGCTGTAGGTAATATCTAAGAACAATTATATGAGCGTATTTAGTTTGAAATCTCCTAGCCATCTGTTAGCTTATAAGTGAGTGAAATGCTCTGATCTGATCTGATCTGTTTTGCGTTGACTGCACCTCTATATGAGTCAATTTACATTTTGGACCACTCCTGGCTAATTTATTACCAATCAGAGCTTCTCTTCCTTGATTGGTTCAGGGAATCCATCTTGCCGGTCAATCATAGGTGTGTGAAATGCAACACTTCCCAATGGTGGAGAAACGTAGGGAGGGACGGCGCTGAGAGGGAGAGGACTTTTTGTTTTGCTTGTCTAGTTTCCAACTGATTTTCTTCCGCCATTCTCTGCTATCGCTCTACGCGCCTCTGGAATCTTACCTACTTACCTACATTTAAACTGGCCTTGTTTAAACTGGGCCCATTTAAAGTGACTTGTCTGGTAGATTTTGCTTGCTCTGTGTTCAGCGCAAGACTGATCACGAGGGAGCGTGCAGGACTACGACGTCTCAACGCAAGCCGCAAATGTCCCGCCAAGGAGACATGTTTGACTCCTGTGTCAAACATGTCGACAGGAAGCAGCAGACAAGTCCATATGAGTCACCCAACCGAGGCGGACAACAATCAAAGCATACAAAACAAAATCGGAGGCGCTACAAAGAGGGTTTTGTGCTGCTCATCCAGGTTTAAAACCAGAGGGTGTCATGTGAATCAGAAAGATTACAGTGCTTTTTAAATATACATGAATCAACTTAAAATCTAGACAAGTCATCTATTGAAGCGCGTTGATGAAGTGGGATTCAGACGTTCAAAGAAACAAAGACCCGGGACTATTAACCCCGACTGAAAGTGGAAGGCCTTTGTCCACAAGCTCTGATCGACTGAGGTTTGGTTGAAAAGCGTGGGTGACCTGAGAGGTGGCCAGAGCAACACAAGCCGACTTTTGAATCAAATTTCGCCATCAATTACTACGTTTTGCACCATTTTATCTCTGCATGTGTGTTTTTTAATAGTAATGGTAATTTTTTAATAATACTAAATCATTATATAAAAAATAAAACCAAATCAAACATTATATTTATATGATCAGACTAATTATATTCTATTATCAGACTAATTGTTATTGTGCCCACCCTTAATGCTTCATCATCCTGGCTCTACCAAAAATAGCTGTGGGACAAAACAAACAACCAAATAAATAAATGTATGAATTAATTGATAAAGCCTGTTGATTATTTTTCACACATTTCTCACAACAGATACATTACTGTGCACTTAGTACCACAGCTGTGTGTCACATAGCAGCTGAACTGGTTCCTCTTCCTCTTACCTCTGTAATTGTAAGCACAGCCTCAAATGTGACCTTCTTTTGATGTGATTGTGTGTGTGTGTGTGTGTGTGTGTGTGTGTGTGTGTGTGTGTGTGTGTGTGTGTGTGCGGTCATGACTCATTGCTGAGTATCAGCAGTATTTTTCTCTACATCTATTCTTCTGTATGTGACTGCTCTCTCACACTTGTAGACACAGCCAGCACCCACACTGTGCAAACACACACATACATAAACCTCCACCCACACTCAACGCAAAATAATAAAACTGAAACGAACAGAAAATGTGGAATGTGGAATAAATGAAGAGTAAAGCATACAGCTCTCTATGAAATAGAGTGAATCTAAAATCATAATCCGTACATGTTTGTATAAATAGCTGCATAGTATTGCATAGCTTAACATAGCATAGCATTTAACATTTTCTTTTTAACACAGCATAGAGCATAGCGTAGAATAGCTAAATATAACACAGCATCAAATAACCAACCATAACCCTGTTAAGTAAGTAAGAACATTTCAAACCGATTCCAATAATGAATGTCCTACAATGTTCATATGCATATCACTGCCAGCAATATCACGGATTCTTCCTCTGACAGCACCCATGTAGGTTCTCCTGTTATAACACACATATTACTAAGTAAATAATAGAGAACTGATGATTTCAAAGTGATTCACATCATTTCATACCCCAATGGAAGATTTTTGCTCCAACGGGTCCCTGGAAGAGAGTGCACTAGTTTGGTCATCACTGGGTAGGGTACATATTACATCTTATATATCTTACATATTACAGCTACAATACATATATATGTATAAAGATATATGAAGCAATCTACCGCTCAGTATGGCGCTGCAATGTTTGAGTCTTTATTTGATTGTTTGAAGAAGATTGTTTTTTTCCCCCTCTTCTGTCAGAGGCCGAGTGGTGTCATTTGGCCTAAAAATCCACTGGAGCTTACCATGGTTTGGTTGGCACATATTACCCATTCATTTATTCATGAGGAGGGCTCCTATCTCCTTATGTCTCCGTGCCCCTGCCGTGATTACGATCTCCCTTTGTCTCTGAGTCACCCCTACTTTGTTGGCGTTTGCTCCCTCCACTCCTCCACTTTGCTCTCCGTGCGGCTCGTTCTCCGGTCGCTCGGCAGCTTCCTCTGCGTGGCTCCGGCCCGTTCCTCCCTCGTCTGTTTTTGGAGCGCTCTAATTAATCAGCCTTAAATAGCGGGTAGACCTACATAACTGACACAGCCTCAGACATGGCGAGCTACTATAAAATATACAGATGGCACTGCAGGCTGTGTGTGTGCGTGCGTGTGTGTGTGTGTGTGTGTGTGTGTGCGTGCGTGTGCGTGTGTGTGTGTGTGTGTGCATGTGAGTGAGTGAGTGTGAGACGAATCGTGTTCAGAATTTTTGCTAGATATTGAAGCAAATTATGGCAGGATTATGGCAAAAAAATGAATGTGTGTGTGTGTGTGTGTGTGTGTGTGTGTGTGTGTGTGTGTGAGGAGACTGTCACCAAAATAATTTAGGAAAGATTAAAATATTGAACCCACAAATCTTTATTAACATAAATTCCAGCTTTAAATAATAATAATAATATCTTTGCATGAACCCTGTGGTGGGAAATACAGTAATTGCCCTCAGAGGACATAAAAGGGACCATATCTGCATCATTATGTTGGACTGATTACTAGGGGAAGAACTGATGAGTTGAAATGCATAATCAATGATATAATTGACATGGCTCTGTAAATGACATGAAGGAACAAGGAGTGATCAAAAAGTCACAGTAAATCACATTTCACCATCAAGAGAAGCCTTTATTTGTACACTGAAGCGGTTCAGCAAGGCCTTTGTACAACTGCACACATAAACTTTGAATATAAATTTATTTTCACCAAAATATTTTTCCTTTCCTTACATCGTAATTGCCACATGTCTTTCAGCATTTACATCAACATCAAAATATAACACGTAAAAACTGAGAGAATGATTTTTTTGGCAGAGAGTTACTATGTATAACAGCCAGAAGGTTTTCTGATCACGCCGATAAAAGTATATATTTTTAAATATGTAAAACAATGGAATCATTACATTTTAGAACTATCATATGATTTGTCAAAGTAATATACTTTAAAATATATTTGGTAATGAACATGAATAAAGGGGAAATGGTTGCAGAAGTGTTTAAGTGATATAAGGTAGGAACTATTAAAATGTTTTCATATTCATTAAGTTTGATCATTAAAATCTGTCCCATAGTCCTTATTATCCATGCCCTTATTATAACGGATGAATCAGTGTTAAAACTGGACAGTGTTGTCACTTGATGCAATTTTAAGCAATTATAGCCCCAATGAATGTCCCAATTCATCTGTTGAAGTAGGGAATGGGGATCCCTTATTTGGGCCAAATATGTATGTCAGATTAAGATGATCTCATAAACAACTTATTGCTAAAATAAATAAATGAATACAAAAACGAACATGGTTAAAAAAAGATCAAGTTATTCTGCTTCCTGTTATTATTTGGGTTGTAATGAGTAAGTAGTCTGTGTCTCTGCAGGAAATACACATGGATTGATAAACTAGTTACACTTAAACACAGAATATCAGAAGTAGTGCTATAGCTAAACCACTCCATGATTCAAAGCAATTACATTTTGTTTTTACGAAATCTATGAAAATGTACTTATTTTCAAGCTGTATCACTTTGACTAAATTACCTTAAACAAAATTCAGGGACAGTATTATTGGATACATCATGTACAGATATTTTGTACTTTGTCTATATTAATTAAAGGCTTTGAGTAAAGGCTGCTTATAGTAATAAGCAGCCTTGACTCAAACACTTACTCAAACAATTAGCAGTGTCTCTCTCCATAATTTAGCCATGTTGACATGCCAAACATGTTTAAACATTAGCTGGTATTGAACCACAATGAAGGCGGCATAATTTGAATTGTGGCTAAAGATAAATGCAGTTTTAGTTCTTAAAGAGATCCCATGTCTGGGTGTATAGTACATGCTTCCTTAAATATGTATGTACATTACTTTGTCCTTCTGGTACTGTACACAAGTTCTATCTGAAATGCCACTTAAGAACGAATCACAATGTGTTAGATATATGCATCTCGAAAGTATAACATCCACATAGAGGCCAAAATCATATTAAATCACACCCATTTCTTAAAATGCTATTAAAAAGAGACATTCTCCTTTGGAAAACAAAAGCAACAATGTATCATAATATATCATATGAAGCCTAAAAAAACGTTCATATCCAAGGACTGACGTCCACACTGTCACACTGAAAACAATTTAAAGGGAACTCTGCCTGTTGAGTCCTGTAAGCCTTGATATATCATAAAATGGCATCAATGATGAAAATAGTCCCCAGCTAAATGGATTGTCCTGGCAGTGAGGCATAGTTGGGGGTGGGGGGGGTATAGCTAACAATGCCTAGTTATTGTGCCAACGTTGAGGTTGGACTCGCTCTCCAAATAACAGCCTAACGACCAGGCAGCGGAGCGGTTCTGGGGTACCTCTGGAGCCAGCACGCCAGCAAACACACCTTCTGCCTTTTTACTGCAGCGTTGCTGCATTCACTAACCTGCCATTTGAGCAATCAGTTGCTTCTCATGGACATTTCGGCATTATCAAGTCACATTCAGTTAAGTTCTCTTAACAAAGGCAATGACCTGAGACCCGCATAGGTTGCTATGATGGGTAACACGTAGAAGGCAACTCCCCCCAAGGATCTATAAGTGATGACTAAACAATTGGAAGTAAATGATCTATAATCCTAGTGAATGAATGAGAAGCTAAACAACATACTTTCATTACTGCTACAACATATTAAGGCTAACAACTCGTACAGACAGATGTCCTTCAGCACCGCACTTCGTTTAACAAGCTGTGTGTTTCCATTCTGTTAGTAGCCGGCCAATGCAGCGTAGATTAAAAAGCCTTTTCTCAAATCATTTAGAGCTTTTGTCTCGCAGCACAGCTTCAGCAGAACAGGTATGCAGGCTCCCCGCACTGCTGAAAGATACGCCTCGTCATGCTCCAAAATTGGTCATTAGTTGTGCATGTTTCATGGGAATTATTAGTTTATTTGCATAAAAGGGCAATTATTCTTGTCAATCTCTGACATGGCACATTCTGTTCTGCAGATTGGTTCTACTTGTAACTCCCTATGGTATTCAGTCTTATTGCTCTGTCTATCAATATATGTAATTAAATCCTAATGAACGTGTAGAATTTAGCGGAATAGAGTACAATAAATTGAATACATTCAATATCTCGAATATAGAAGTGATTATTATACGATACAAAATACAAAATCTGTCTAAAATATTTGTTTTTTCCACAAAAGGAATTCAGAGTCTTGTCCTCTTTTATTTTGTTGTGCTTGATCACTTTGGGATTGACGGTGTGATTGAAGGTTAACATTGTTTTCCATGATGGAATTATTACTGCATCCGGGCCAAGCTGGTTCAATTAATCCCTCCGTATCCTTTAAGTGTTTAAGTTAGTGTGATTCACGTTCTGCATCAAGTAGACATTGCATTGTCCTTAGTGGTACATTCAATGAGACAGATAATTAGCAGCAGCAAAATATATGTATGTGTATTTACATTGATGTGAAGATATAAATAGTAAACTAAAACCAGCAATACGTTGCCCAGCTTTATGTTACAGTTAGCGTTAGCCATAACAGCAAATAGCGTACAGCCTTAGCTGAATAGTAAAATAAACCTTTCCTTATTTCCCACTCGCACCAATCAATTATTCCTGAAGGCTTTATGAAATAATTACTTTCAGAAAACCTCGAATAACATTCTCCCTATATTTCCAAGTGCAATAAACTATTGCAATAGTCTGCAACACACCTCTATAAAAAAAAATACCTTTTCAGTTGGCTAAGTTATTGTTGGGTGCATTTGTGTCAGCAAATGTGACAAATGTACATCATTTATTGTTTTTAGATTTAGTGCCTTTGCCTGCTCAAATATTTTATGAAACTCGTCTTGTACTGCAGCAATATAGGAAGGCAAACTAACATCTCAGGCCCCAAGATAGAACATTTTGAATTCCTCATTAAGAAAATGTTGGAGAGGAATGGGCCTCTCCAACATAAGGGTCTTAAGTGTCTGTGTGTTCTGGTATCCTACCCCAAGAAATCCACCCAGACTGTCGAATAAGGGCCTCGAGTATTTTGTGTGTTTCGGTATCCCACCCCCAGACAGCAACCCAGACCGTTGAAAGCAACACAGCAAGCGATGAAAGCAGAAAGCCCTAATCGGGGGGGGAAAAAAACCATCACCGTGGCTCTCTTCACCCAGAGGATGACGACGAGGACGGCGAGGAGGAAGAGGAGGGCGACGACGGTAAGGCGCGGTGGGGCTCCCCCGCCGCGCCCCGGTCGCCGTAGCTCAGCGACGCCGACCTCAGGGACTCCTTCTCCTTCCTGCTCCCCGTGCACACCGACCTCTGCGCCGGCTTGAACTGCCACGTCACCTTCTTGGTGGCGGACGGCTGCTCCGCCGGCGCCGCCCTGGC